>CAEGAF010091990.1:0-39426 GCA_903067075.1 Micropoecilia bifurca | reverse complement strand
ATATATATATATTTACATTTTTCTTTTTGATTTTAAGAAAATAAATATTGCTTCCTTTACGCATAAAATCCTTTGTTCCCTAATCTGATTAATTTCCTCGCACTCCGCTCTAAAACAAACCCCGTTCTACAGATTTTAAGATAAATACACGTCTCATTTAGGCCTTTAAAAAAACAAACAAAAAAAATAAAACATTATTTGAGGCTAGTTGAGCCTCAGTTTTCTGTTAAGGCGTCTTTTTACGCACCGTTTCCGAGGTTACACAAAGTAGCCCTTAATCGAAATTTGACCTCTGGGTCAACCTGCTCGTCACCTTCTATAATTATATTGAAATTATATCTTTATGACTTTACAGTATTAGGAGGTAGGAGGAGGATCGCTTTGGGGGATAAAAATATATTACTAGTTTGTTCTTCCAAGTTACTAAACTGGATCCTCGCTGCGTAAACCTGCGTCAAATCGCCACTTCTCATCTGAAATCTTTCTTTTCAGTCGCTTGAATGTTACGACCCGGAGCCCCCAACCTTCCCCGCTGCGTCCCCATTTTGTTGCCGCTTTCCGCGAATTAGTGTGCGGTTGAGAAAGTTTGTCATTGTGCGCCGGGTTCCCCCCGCTGAACGGGACAGGGGGAGGAATAGGGGGATAATCTGCGCGTTAATTGTTCCCTGTTAATTGGAGGTGACGTTGGAATCCCTGGCCTCCCGCGCGGCGGTCAGTGCGGCTCTCAGGGACGCACTGACCAGGGGCCTGCAGCAGGGACAGGCAGCAGGGCAGTGCAGTCCGAGCTGCGCTCCACAGAAAGAGAAGAAAGAAAAAAAGAAGAGCTTTATTTTCCCCCAAACACAACTGCAAAGGATTATGCAAATCTTAATGTTCTTACTGTTGCTTTTATAGGAAGCCGGGTAGCTTTTGAGATTTGTTTACGCTCCACGATGCCGTTACAACAGGAAAAAACAAAGCAAAAAAAAAAAGAAGGACACTGACAGGCAATTGTAAATCTCACAGCTAAATGATGTCCGTATTAATTCATTAAGCTCCAGACGCAGTAAAGGTCCCAGTGGGAATGTTTCATATGGGACTTTAATAGAATAACATAGATAGATAGATAGATAGATAGATAGATAGATAGATAGATAGATAGATAGATAGATAGATAGATAGATAGATAGATAATTTTAATAATAATGAAATGTTTTGTGTTAGTCTAATAATCCACAACATTAAAGTGAAGCTGAGTCACAGCAGGTAAAAAGTTAAAGTGAATAAATCAAAGCGTAAAAAAATAAATTACAGACATTAATAAATCCCTCCGTTAAATTTACTCTACATTACGTCATTATTAGCACAGACACAGTAAATTCCAATGGGATTATTTAATTTCTTAATTTATTTGTAGAATATAATAGATTGAAATTGTGTATTTTATATACATACATGCAACAAGATACATAAAAAAATCAATAAAATCAAGTTTAGACTTTTTTTTGCTGCGCTGTAACTTTATTATACAAACAAATTTATATCAGTTGTATTCTTTATTTTGGGTCTAATAAATGCTTCGGGTAAAAACCAGCAGCAGGAGTTTTATCCCCTCCTCCTTCCCTCTTTAGACTTTGCCATTTTTGAACAGACTCAGTGTACATGTCCCATTACTGTCTCACACTGTTCATGTTAATACACCAACGTGTCAAACCCAGAGACTCACATTCCTGACAAATTGGAAGAGGTTTCGTTTGAGGTTTTGTTTGTGCTTCGGTAGGAACATCCGCGCGTGTTTCCACCAGGGGAAAGGTGTGTATCCCCTCCGCTCGGCGAACACGTTGCTCTGCGTGCATATGGAGACCCCTAGTGGGCGATGCTGAGAGAAACACCGTCCAGTCAGGACTGGAGCACAGAGAGCAGGCAGATGGATGCGTTCATGATGCTTCAAAATAGTAATAATAAAGAAAGAAGTTTTAATGCATCTTATTTTTGTCCTACAAAAAAGAAAAAGAGCAGATTTGAAACATGTTTTGTAGCATTATATAAAATCTATTTCTCCTATAATTAAGCTGCTAGTGTTTTTGCTCTCTAGGTAATTAGCTATATACACATTATATAACTATCCACAAAAAAAAAATCAATGGAATTTTCTTGTTTGCATTTTAGATTTTCACTCAAAATGACAATAAAAGTCCAACCTTAGCGAACCAAATTTCTATACTTTAAAAGAAGGAAACTATCTGTTTGCCAGGCCAAAAGGTTTCTGCAACAATTGACCAACTTTCGGAAAATGTTGCGATTCTTCCTGTCACACTGATAAATGCTGGAGCATCTGTGGAGCGTTAGCCAAGCCTGCTTACCGTTTAGTGAATCCATTTCAGGTGTTTTACTCTCAAAGCTGCTGACAAATGAGGCCCATTAGGCCTATTAGTGCCTGCAAACACAAGCAGAGAGCATTTAGCCTGGTCCCAGTGCTACTGTAATAATTCATCAAACTGTTGGCTCTATTTTGGTTGGTTTTAAAACTTATATATTGTTATATATTTTAGATGGAACGACAGTAGATTCCAGTTGTATTGGTTAATACATATTTTAGTCATCATTCTCTTGCCTCGTAGCAAACAACAAATGTGTAAACAAACTTTTTAAATCGGACAGCATGTGATTTGTTTATGCTGAGAAAACAATTCTGACTAAAATATTATGTTTATTTACTAATAAACCCTTGATTTTAGCCATATTTTGATGAAAATTGTATTTTTTCTTATCAGTGTCTGAGTGCATTGCATCATCTCCAAATTAAGTTATTTGGAGCAAGTTAAATATATTAAGTTTGTTTTATTTGTAAGGAAGAAATTATTCAAAATTTTTTTTATCATCTTAGAATTAAAACCCAGAGGTGCAAACGTTAGATTAATCCAATGCACCAGAATATTTTTTTGGAAACAGTGAAATGCAGATATTTATTCACTCAAATAACTTACATTTTTGGCAGGATTGGGAATATTTTTTGAAATCCTAGTCTCCAAATGAGTGTTTCTGAATCGGCGTTTCATTTTTCTGACTGCGCTCTGCTCCCTGGCCGTTGTGCAGGCTGCAACGAGAACGACACCGACCACTTGGACCGAGACCAGCAGGCCTACGCTCCGACGCAGAAGACCAAGCGCATGCGGACCTCCTTTAAGCACCATCAGCTCCGGACAATGAAATCCTACTTTGCCATCAACCACAACCCGGATGCCAAGGACTTAAAGCAGCTGGCTCAGAAAACAGGCCTCACTAAGAGAGTTCTGCAGGTAAGCAAGCAGCCATTCCTCTTTACTGATGTTTTCATCCCTCACACTGAGTGTTTGCATCCCTCCTTCCCTCCATCTCCCCTTGTTTCACGCCATCAATTTCATCTCTTTTAGTTTTGCTTTGTTTTGTTGTTCCATGTAGTTGTTAGATGTACATCCAGGGGCCTTTACATTAAATTTGCTAACTGTTAAATGCTATTTTTCTCTAGAAAATTGAAAAGTAGTAAAAAGAATGCAACCAAAAGCTAAACACTGTTATATTACTCATAATGAGAGTGCATATTTTCTTTATAGTTCCAGCTCTTGCATTAAAAAAAATAGGTTCAGGATTTTGATTTGATTTATTGTCAAAATCGCACAATAGTTCAAAATAATGATCATATTATAAAGGTTTATATATCTAAAGAGAAGGGAAACTGCAGTAAAACCTGTCATAATTTGATATGTAATGATTTGGTGCTTTCTTTAAAATAACAATAATAAAAAAAACAACAACTATACTTAAACGCAAAAAGTAAAAGCCACACTGGGATTGGTTTGCAGGTTTGGTTCCAAAACGCAAGAGCCAAATTCAGAAGGAACGTTTTGCGACAGGAGAATGGAGGTGTTGATAAGGCTGATGGCACCTCACTCCCTCCACCCTCATCCGACAGTGGGGCCCTGACCCCCCCCTCCAGCGCGGCCACACTAACAGACCTGACAAACCCCTCTATCACTGTAGTGACCTCCGTCACCTCTAGTTTGGACAGCCATGATTCGGGGAGCCCTTCGCAAACTACCTTGACAAACCTTTTCTAACAAGCTATCTCTATCAGACTGATTGTTATTTCAACTGAGTTTTGTTTTTGCTCTTTTTTTTTTTGGACTTTCTTTAAGTTTTTTTTTTCTTCAACTTACATTTATTTTTGTAAATGACACCTTTAAAATGAAGCAGAGACAGCTCCTGGGAAGAGACAGTGCTGTACTGTGTACACAAACAGGAACAACAACGGCTACAACAGCAGCGACCACTTAGGAAATTTCTCTAATGTGTAGCATCTCAAGTTGCAAAGATTGACTTTTGGATTCTTGGACTTATTTGGAGTTAAAGAGATTGAAAAAAATTGTCTTGGATTGCAGATTTTATTTGGGGAAAAAAACTTGAAACTTGGCTGGAAATTTAGACTGTCTGATCTGACTTAATTTGTGTATTTGTAGTAAAATATGTTTGAAACACGCCCTCCCTAATTTATTGTTAATTGGTGAAATGAAAAAAAAAAATTTAGTGCCAGAAGTATGTATATGTATGCACTGTGTTCGCACTATCAAGATTTTTTTAATTTCTTTGGTTCTGCGTAATAATAATTTGGAAAACCTGTCGAATGTTCTGTATATGGGTAACTCCAGAAAACAGGCTTTAATTAATACCGAATGTTTTCAGTCTGGGAGGCTGACTTTGATGGAATCAGACGCCGGCAATCTGACAGAAGCTACATGTAAAAGCATCTAAATTTACATTGTAAAGCACCTAGACGGCCGCCAGACAGAAGCTGAAACCACACACGGGCGTTTTTCTCATGAATCCAGAAGCAAATCCCACACTCTGTGCAGTGGTAACTGTCCAGCGCATCCATTAGTAGAAACTGATGATTTAAGAAAAAGAAAATAAAAAGCATCAGAAAGAAATTCAGATCAGTTGGAATCACTCGTGTGTATGACAGAGCGCTTTCTGCTTTCGGGGACTTGCGGTTCTCACAGAGCCTGGTAAACATATCCACAGACCCACAGCTAAACTCAGTTGCACAGTGACAACATACTGCCCATAGAAAAGTGCATTATTGTCCTTATCATGTTGCTCAGGGTAATGACGTGATTTTAAATGTAAAACAAACAAAAAAATAAAAAATAAAATAAAAAAAAGAGTCGGGGGTTGAGAAATTAGGCGGTTGCGATGCTGCGGACGAGACTTTAGGAGCTGACAGAACCAGTCAAAACATCTGACCTCAGATGGGTGGAGTCGCGAGAAGAAGCCAGTAGGAAATCATTGTCCATGTGTTCCCTGTTTGTTACACTTTCTTTATTGACACTTGCCACTGAACAGACCAAAAAAAAGAAATAGTTTAAAAAAACAAAACCAACAACCCGCCCCTGTTTCTTCTGGCTGATAGATCGAGCGAGAAAACCTTCAGATTTCATTGTGAGCGTCACAGTTTGTTCTCCTGCAGAACAAAGTGCCGCTCTTGATCTACTTCATGAAGTAGACGCCTAACTCAGTTCTACTATGTGCCTTAATGCTATAACTTGGGAGAGAGTTTGTGAAATTCAGGATCTATGTGTTCTTTGTTAACTGACTCACATCCTTTTGGCGCCTCACTAGTTTTGTACTGTTTTGCATCTTATTTCCGAAGATCTTTTTATGGTGTATCCTGTTTTAAAAGTAAAAAAAAAAACAAGAAAAAAAGTGGGCAGGAGGGAGGGGCAGCGATGTCATAGAAAGCATTTGTGCACTCTTTCAGATATAGTTGGGTAATCCAAGAACCTTATATATTGATCTTCGTGTTAATAGTTGAGTACAGTAAGTGTTCTATCAAGATTGTCCATGTTTCCCTGTTTCTTGATAAAGATGGTGTATAGAAACTATTTCCCCTTAAATATTTATGGACCAAACGGTTGTTATATATCTTATTAAATTTGTGTGAATAAAAATACTTTGCTTTAAACGGGTTTTTTTTATTTTTCATTTACACTTGCCATGTTTTTGTGTTCCTTCTCGAAAGCAAGTTTATCACATCAGCAAATGCAAGAGAGAGAGAGAGGGAGGGAGCATGAGAGAGAGCATTCAGTAATTAACTACAAGCTAAACGTCTTCATTTTTGCTTCCATTTTTAATTTCTATTTCCTAATTTATGATGTTTATGGTTTTTTAACGTAATGCCCCATGGATTTGCATCTAAACCCTGCAGTCAGAAACATTGAAATTGCTTTTTAATGCATGAACATGGCTTTAAATTTTAAATAAAAGGAATGCTGCAAAGCACATATTGATTTCTATATCGATATGCATACGTCGTCTATATTTATGCATAACATATTGGTAAATCTAAAAAGTGAAGTGAGAGTAAAATGCAGACCGCGTAAAGCCAGGTTGCTCTGTAGTTAATATATTCTTACTCTATCGTTTCTTTCAGGGAGAACAAATCTTGGGGCATTACAGCCATACATCCCGACGTTTGAAAATTCCCTAAAGTATTAAGAGAAGGGGAAAACTTTGATGGGAATTCCTCACCATTGAAGACAAAGACAATTTTAGGATAAGATGATAGCAAATCGAGAACAAATAAAACAACCAACATTTAAAAAAAAATGTGTCAGATGCAAATGTGAAACAGATTTTCTTTTTTTTTGTTGTCTTTTAAAGAGAAAAATGTTTGAATGCATCAGCAGAAGAGACCAATAGTGTATAATATTTATGCTATCAGTGTGTAAAAGTGAAGATTTCTGTTTTGGAGTAGAAAATTGTAACATTTTTCATGTAATATAGTTTAAAAAATTACTCACATAAAGAAAGGATACGATTGAAGGACACCTAAAACAATGAGACAATATGGATGTTATTGGTATGAACACACACATACACACACTGCTCCTACTATAAGCACAAGATATACATCCGAACAGTAGATTCTTCTGCACACACACACACACACACACACACACACACACACACACACACACACACACACACACACACACACACACACACAGAGACACATGCTGCTGCCCTCCTCCTACCCCCCATCCAAGATCCAGCTTGCTAAATAGAAGTTTTCTTTTGTCACAAGTGTCATTTCGTAAAACACATGGCCTCCTCGAGACTCGGCAGCAGGTTGCCCATCAAATATGATGAGTGTATGAAGAGGACTGCAGAGCTGGAGCTTTGCCATCTGGCTGTGCCGAGGGAAGGAAGTATAAAAAAGAGAGAGAGAGAAAGAGAGAGACAAAGTGGATAAAGAAGAGATCCTCATTCTTGCATGCACCTCATCATCTTGTTAACATTTTCCTCGAGGTTGTGTATAATTTCCTTTGATCTGCTGTATGATTTATTGTTTGCTGCAAAAATGAAGCACATGAATTATATACCTCCTGAGCAGACAGCAGATAGGCACTGTTGCTTCAAGCTTATTTGTTCTTGACATTCAGCTTATAACTGTAAAGGGTGAAAAATGCATTCCTGGTTTCTCTTAGCTCATAACTGTGGTTATTTGTGGAAGCAGTATTTCTCTCGTGAGTCTCAGAACGTTCCTGAATATTTTTGCTTCTCACACTTGAGGTTCTTTATCAGTTACATTTCTTCTCAGCATCACTTTTTTTTGTTGCTTAAAGCTGTTTGAAATATGAGTCATGCAATTGCAGAAATAATTGTTTTTGTAATAAAGGTGAAAAAGCACTTTGTTTTCAGCATGATATGTGATGTACAGTGAACGGACAGCTGCGTCTGAATAAATTAGAATATCATTTCAAAAATCGCTTTTTATTTCAGTAATTTAACTGGAAAAGGAGAAACCTATATCAAGGTTCACAGGTTCATACTGTGGTTATAATCTGAGATGCTTCTGTTTATTTTTATGATTATGTCTTAAAATCAAAACAAAAAAAAAATCTGTTTCTTATTATTTCATTATTTTTCTATGCTATAGCAAAGTTATGTGAAAAACTTTAATGTTCAGGTATCCAGCAGTCATCTGCGAAGAGGGTAAGTCAGAAAAATATCTTTGATGAAGAAGCTGGGAGTTCACAGACTGCTGTGTGTATGGAAAATTAAGTGGAAGGAAAAAGTGCAAAGCTCCTTTAATGGGTAGATTAAGAAGGCAGCTGGAGTCACTGATTCAGCAGGACATGGACGTCACTAGTGCAAAGCCACTGTTGAACCTGAAGCGTTTAGCAGAACTGGACTGGACTCACTGGTCCAAAGTCCTATTTCAACTTTTCATCTTAAAGTCATGGTTCTAATGTCTGGAGGAAGAGTGGAGAGGTAATCCAAGTTGAGATGAGACGGTGATGATGACGTTGCAGACCAGCTCCATCGCCTGCATGCTGCACCACATAGATACAGTAATTTGTGCAAAAGCAGCGATAAAGAAAATCAGAAATTTTGGCTTTTCATTGGCTATAAACCGTAGTCATCAAATAAAACAGAAATATTTACGTGATGTATATTAGTATGACTGTTAAACTGAAGCTTGTTTATTAACATTTTATCGGTGAAATTGAGCAGAATTCATGATTAACAGAACTGTATCTGAATCTGCAAAGCGGGAGGTTTGGGGTTTACGCTGTGTGGCACAAATGCTGGGTTTGCATTTCAAATAAAGACAGAGCCAGAAAAAAAAAGAAAGCCACACCAGTAAACAGGCTGGTGCTGGATTCCAACAATGTGGGGAAACGCTTCAGTCAGTCCGAGAGGAAAACTGAGCCGCCGGGGCGCCTGAGCGCCGTGGCAGCAGGGCTTGTGTTCCTCGGGTCTGATGGGAGGAAGGTGGGCAGGTTTGACACCACACAGCTACGGGAAGCCCAGATGGAAGCAGAAACACAAACAAACACAGCCAGCCTCTGCTCCGGGTTCTGGAGCTGCTGCTTGGAAATTCTGGACAACGTCATGACTCCACGCTGGCAGGAAATTCAGAGCTTCGCTTCTCACTGGAATGTATTTTATATCTTCAATGTTTTTCTTTCTTTTTTTTTTAAGGCCGGCCTTCTTGATCCAGCTCTGTTTCGCCATAAGGATTGCTATATTCCAGTCAAAGTATTGTTCTGTGTTTTTCTTAAAATAAAAAATGTGTTTATGTATTTGCTCACCTGATGTGTTTCGGTCTTTTAACTTAAATAAACTTAAATAATTTCAGATGTTTGCCTGATACCCGCTACATTAAATGTAAAATCCAGGACATGCACGGCATTGTGTGGAGCAGCAACAGGTAAGAACGGCGTCTTTCTGCTGACTGACATCCTCCTCTTCCTCTCTCATCTCCTCTCTCTGTTACAGTAAATGACAGCTGTGTACTCTGACTAAAACAATGCTGACAGGGCAGCAGATTTTCTGTCACACAAAGAGTTTGTTCATAAATCTCAGCTGATCCTGACAAACGTGGCAGATAAGAGGAAACAGGAAAACCTTCCCTAAATGCCACTTTGGCTTAAATTTGTTTAAGAGCCGCTCTGGGTGGAGGTTAACTGAGGTCACAGTGTATTAACAACAACCTGTTCATCATTTTGAATGCAGCTGCAGGAATAAAAACAAAGGGAATTAGCAAAGGATTTCTAAACTTCCTGGGTCAGGGGTCTGCAACCTGTGGCTCTGGAGCCTTGAGAAGCTCTTTGAACTTCCTACAAAGGGTCTTAATAAATGATAAAGAACAAACTATTGTAACAAATGCAGGTTCTAGCTGTTTTATGGGTTTTTATGAAGCAATTACTTCAAACTTGTGTATGAAATTAAAGTATTTTTCTTGTAACTTGTTTTGAAACTATTTTCAGGTGTATTTTTTAAATTATCTTCCTCAAATATAAAAATCCCATAGAAGGAAATATATGTTTTTTTGTTTACTTTAAACCCTAAAAATAAATACATATGACAACAAATGTCATGTTACATATTTATAAAAAATGTTTATCAAAACATATGAAAGTGGTCTTTCTTTCTTTCTATTTTAAAGAAAAGCTTTCAGTGGGAGCTTATCATGAAACATTTTAGTTTTGTTGTCCTCTGTCCAGAGCAAAACCTTCCACATGTTTGCTGCGTCATCGTTCAATTGCGAAATTAGTTTTTTCGATATTAGTGGAATATTGACACATTTTTGTGTACATTTGTAAAGGAGTCGATCTAGTGATATGTTGGTCGGCTTTCTGATCTGCTGCACTCCTTCAATTTTCAGATCGTGAATTGAACATGGTTTGGTTTCACTTTTTTGTTTACATCCAATTAGGTTGCCATATTTTATCCAGTCCCTGGATTTCTTATTGCTAGAAATATCTTGCAAAATAAGTTCATTTCTTTGAGTTTTCTCTGTTCTTTATGCACATTGGATTTTCTCACATCTTTTCTTTTCTTCTGTTTTTGAGTTTCAGCTCAGCAGTCAGTGATAATTATTCACCTTCCCTCAGTCAACCTGTTTGCCTCCCCGTCCCAGCTGCACCCTGCCAGTAATTAACCACCTGCCTCTTGTCTGCAATCAAACTCTTCAATATTTAAGCCTCACTAGCTCTGTTTCCATTGACCACATAATTGTGCAAATTGGAACTGCAAATATAAATTTGCTTAATGGAAACATGTCAAAATATAAATAGAAACACTTTTATCTCATCACACAAGTCAAGTGACCAACAACAGGATGTTAGTAGTGACAGAAAAGATGAAGACAGCAGGAAGCGCAGGAGGATCCAGGTGCGGCATGTTTTTTTTAATTGACTCATTGTGTGAACAAGCTTGACTTATTCTTATTTAATGGAAACCCAGCAGTCATGATCTTGCGATCAAGGTTGTAGGTTAAATTCCAGCTGCCACGTGTAGATGTGCCCTTGGGCAAGGCACTTAACTCCAAATTGACCTACTGAGTTGTGTGTGAATGTGACTTTAGTGTAAAGTGTTTTGAGTGGTCAAAAATGATTGGAAAAATCATATCATTAGCAGAATGTTGTCATAGTTTTATGCATATTTGTAATGGAAATGCTCCACCATCCTTTGCCGGTTCCCTCTGTGACGTCATTTCTTTCCTCGCCTGGTCCACTGATTATTAATCTACACTTGTTCACCTGTTTAAGATCAATATTTAATACTTTCTTTCCTGTAAGTTTCCCACAAGAAAAAACAACAGTTAAGTGATCCAGTAATTTACACCATTTTTACAATCGGATGGGGACCAGCGTATTTTCTAGTTCATCCACCAAAGTATTGTTCTTGCTCACACATTTGAGGTCCCATACACACACAGTGACAGGCGACCAAACCAAAGTATGGGATGATCACTGAGGCGTGGGTCACATCTGCAGTTTACATGCTGCTCTGATGGTGTCGTTCCCATTGTCACTGGTTCTGAGCATATATACGAGTGTGTGTGTGTGTGATTGTGATATTCTGTCAGTTCCGCCTCAGTTCACCCCTTTCCCATTGATAGATGCCTATTTAACCTCACCTCACACACCAACCACCCCACTAACTCAAACACACACAGATGTCAGAGGGGAGACGATGTGAATGAGGCACAACCTGTGTGTGTGTGTGTGTGTGTGTGTGTGTGTGTGTGTGTGTGTGTGTGTGTGTGTGTGTGTGTGTGTGTGTGTGTGTCTGAGTCCTACCCCTCTGGATGATGCAAAACAGGTGGAAAGATCCAAAGGAAATAGAAAATATTCTATTTGTTATACTATATAATGGAAATGCTGGAGCAGATTTCATGAGACGACCCAAACATAAACAATATTCAGCTTTTGTCCTTCACATTATCTCACACTTTCTCTCCTGTGCCTCATTTACGCGGCGCTCTCCGCCTGCTGCAAATCCTTCATTTCTCTGTTGTGCTGTTATTCTATATTTACATCTATTTGTTATTTGACGGCTCGCATCCCGACAACCTCGAGATTTTGCCGATCAAGGCCGATAACTACAGGTTTCAATTGCACTTTGAAGACAAAACAACATTAATTAGGGGGTAAAATGGAGACAAGAGCATCATCACGTGAGGTTTGACTCCAGGTTGGGGCTGGATATTTGCAGAGCGAGACGTTACACACATATTTCCAGGTGTAATGCCCTCCCACCCCCATCCCTCTCTGCCTCCCTGTGATGGCTGTGGTATGCGAGGCGCATGAGGAAGCTCGTCTGCATTGGTGCGTTGTGTTTCGGCGTGTGACAGGTCATCTTTGTACCAGCGGAGTGTAACCTCTCAGTTTCTGCTAAACCTTCAGGATGCGTGGAGGCTTCTCCCTCCTCCATCTGCTGGTCTCTATGAAGTCTGCTGCTGATCACAGGAGCTTTGACTGCAGCTTCTGTCTCTACAACACTGCAGACATACCCAACCCCTGAGCCACATCATTAACAAACAGCCAAATAAAATGACACGTGTGAAAACGGCAACATCCCTTTTTGCTTTTTGAGACTTTTAAAACACGTTTTTAGCCTCTTTCTGCAGGAATGTTGTGTATTTCTCCCTAATTTTGAATGTATGAGGGGGGAAAAAACATGTTTGAATAAAGATTTTATGATGTAGCTATTTACATTGTCCTATAAAACTTTGCAAGAAATCTTAAATTAAATTAATGTCTTATTGCAGGAGCATAACCTAGCAGATTTATTTAGTTTCAGCTTTTATTTGAGCACATTTATTCAATCAGAAAATAATACACCACATTTCTGGCACTCTTGCTGTTAATACTTTGCAGAAACTCATTTGCCAATGATCTACTGATGACTCGGCAGCAGGAAGCCTCAGACTGAATTGTTACATTTAATTAAAAGACAAGGAAACCTGACACTCTGAGCAAACCAGCTAAACACAAGGATGCTGTTTAGAAAATGAATAAACACATAGGGATAACACGAGTTATTTTATCAAATCAAAAAATTATTCAAATATATTTTTTGCAGTTTTCCAACTCGATTCATGCTGCAATTTCCCTGCTAATTTCTCCAGATGCATCTTTCTGACATATATTGCCTTCCCTTTTTGTTTTCCTCTTTCTAAATGACAAGAATGGCATCATGCATCATCTTTCTTGCATCTTTCTCCATCTCTCCTTCTGATTTGGGATGTAAACAACCATCTAGCTTAAAGTATTTCTTCCTGTTCAGCTAGTTTTAACAAAATTAACAGACGAAAAGAAGTATTGAAAGTTTTGATCCAAACTAGAATTAATGTTCCACTTAGTAGCCAAGGCAGCTCTAAACAATTTGGATGTTAGCATTGATTTTAATGAACTTTGTGTTTCAGACAGTGAATGGATAGACGGAGTAGAACCACTTCAGGACACTTTCAGAGATTTCAATCTGTCTGAGCTGGTCTGGTGGGATGATGTGGTCAAGGTCTAGTAATGCCTGTACTGAAGGTTTGTTCTGATCCATTTTTACCTGAGGTTATTTTAAATCCTTAGCAGTTTAGTTTTTTTGTTTTTTGCAGTGATTAGGAGTAAAACCATACTTGTGTTTTTCCTGAACCATGTCAGAGTTTAAATTAGAGTTTAGTTTTTCAAGAACAGGATTCTGATCAACTTTTTTTTTTTTTAAGTCTAGGAAGTAGTTTTAAATTTTTAGACATGGGCACATCTGAAAAGAGAATAGTTTACAATGTTGACATCATTTGAAAAAAAATACATCTTTGAAATAGTGCAGCTTTTGCTCTAATTTGATCTCTGATTAGTTCTCCATTCTAAGGGCTACATGGGCTATGATGGAAATTTGATCTACACATGTTTTGAAATGTGGTTTTGTAGATAAGAAAGGTTGGAAGTGTTTGCATTCTTAAGGATTTTTCTAGACTCATAAATTCATTGCAAAAAGGCCCAAAGTATGAATGAGAGAGGTGTGACGCGTTGGAGGTAAATGACACGTTTTACAGTAAAATGTCTGAAGTGCCTGGGTAAATTCTACGATTACATCGTTGCTGTTTCCCCCGAAGGAAGAACCTGTTCTCACCTGGTTACCTGCAAGCGACACCAGAAAGTTTGCAAAGGAGTGGAGTGAAGCAGATGACGATACTTTTCATGCTAAAAATGATACCCGAATCAAACAGAAAGCCTTTTTGTTAAATAAGGAATATCTGCAAAAAGAACACAAAAAGTTTGCCATTGGCTCAAAGCGGCAGATCAGTGCAGTGAGCCACTTTTAGCACAATGGAAATTCAACACGATTATTAAACAGTTTTCCACCAAATAGGCGTGGAGGCACGTGTGTTGAAGCAGAGGATTTCTGGGTGCAGCTCCCCTGTGCAGGCTCATGCATTACTTTTCATCCATCCATCTAATTATTCCCTTAGAAACCTGAAATTTGAAGATACAAAAGACCGTCCCTATCTGTCACCGAGCTGCATTGATCTCGTCGAAAGAAAATGTGGGCGTAGAGGAAACTCAATATAACTCATGCCATTAAATTCCACACAGCATTATTCACATACAGAATTGACAGATTTCTGTGAGAAGTTTCTTTTAATCTTCAACTGTTGTTGGAGGAGAAACCGGGGTGGGAGGGTGGGGTGTACCACACTCCAGGCATCTCTCCCCTTTCCATATTTGCAGTAAGGTTAACAAAAACGGCTACTGAAGTGGGGAAGATAAAAAAAAGAAAAAGAAAACACAAGCACGCATAACTTGTTGATTATTAACAACGGAGAATGAGAAGAAGAAAGAGGTGTTTCCGGTGTTTAGATTGTCACTCTGAAATCAGAATCTAAGCTTTTATCAAAGTAAAAGGAGCCATTTGGAAACAGCTGCTGCACTTCCTGTCCATGCAAACAAACCTGCAAAAACACTTCTGCCAAAAATGTTACTCTCAAAATCTCACATTAGAGGCTCCACCTCATGCTCATCATGTGTATCATATCTATAAAATAAAACCGCTTTTATGATATGCCTCCTCTCTTGTAAACATGTTTTCTCCTCAAATACAGTTTATGACAAAGGTTAGATTATAAAACTTTTCAGTTCAATTTAAATTTAATTTCTCTTTGAATTTGCTGATAGAAGCAGTGAAAACATTTATCATAAGATACGATTTTTCTTATTGTCCTTTTACTTTACATCATTCTAAATGACATGTCTTTGGATTCAAATTAGGATAAAAAATATTCCTAGTTATTGTATATCTATAAACACAGGAAGTTTCACCTGTTTTGTTTGTTGTCAGTTGTTGTACCTGAATGGCGCATGTCTAAAGTTTTCCGTATCATTTACTTGACTGACATTTTTGAAAATGTTTAAAAGTTTCAAATAGTTACTATTCAAGCTATTTTAAATATAATATATATAATATTTACAATTTAATGCTGACCGCAAGAGAACAAGTTCAGGTTAGTACTACATTCAGCCTTTTTGGGCAAGTTTGTACACCAAGAACCAAACATTGCTTATCACATTTGCATTTTTACAGAATTAATCCAGCCTTTCCATAAAGCCCTTTAAGACAGAAGAGGATAGAAACCACACTGCCCATCTCTGTTACACCGTATCAGATGTACCTGTCTCTGTTTTCAGCTGAGCTGCCCTCTTTCTGATTCTCACCAGTCTCATTTTCTCCTGGCAAGTAATCTTGTACGATTTCCATTGTCTTCTTTCCAAAAGGGTAATAAAATCAAGCTGAGTTCATCTGTCAATAGAGAAAAAGCTGTGAAAAATATTATCTAATTCAAGCGGTGAATTATATCCTGCAGATTATGGTAACAGCCTGAAGTTTTCTTCACTGCACAAAACATCAAATGTATGTTTGTTAAACTGCAGAAATCAAATCAGAGTAAATATGAACAGCATGCACCTCGAACACATATTTAGGTTTGCCGCCAGACATGTAGCAAACACATCAGATTCAGACATGTTGAAGAAGGAGCTCCGTTCTGATGAGATCAAATACAACTTTCGACTTTGCGCGAAATTGTGGATGTTGGGAAACTAAAACTGCACATCTTCCTGATCAACACTTTTCCACTTTGAGACATAGTGGTGGCAGCATGATGCTGTGGGATGCTTGGCTTCATCATGGATAGAGAAGCTGATCATGGATGATGAGAACAGAAGGACATGCAGAACAATCCTGGAATAAAACGTCTTTGACCAGCTGGACAACAAACCTAAACATTCAGACACAGTTACAGTAATATGGCTAAGATCAAAGCTGGTTTATGTGATGGACTGGACCAATAAAAGTTTAGATTTTAATCTAATTAATCGTTTGTGGATTTTTTTTCTCCCCCAATCTTACTAAATCTGATCTGATTTACAAATAACTAAATCAAATTCCAAAACACTCCCCTCATCCCCAGGGAGAATAAAATATTGTAGTATATTGTATAGTTTTCTTCAAAACGTTGTTGGACAGCTCACTTTATGCAAACCACACTTTTCAGATTTCCGCTTGTAAATTAATCTAGATGCAAACTATCCTTTTGCTTTAAAATTATGCTTCTAGTTAGTGTTGGTCACGTAAAATACCATAAAAGATTTTGAGGTTTTTCTTTGTAAAGTGAAAAACTGTGAATGACTTAAATAATTGTAAAGACTCTCAAGTTATTTCATTAACGCAGCAAAATATTGTTTTTGTTTGTTTTATCTATTAAATTAGTTTTTATTCTGTGAAATACTTTATTGTAAACTTCATAATTAAATGGGCATAAAATGATCTGATTTTGATTTGTTTGATTGTTGTAGTATAGTATTTCTAAATTATATGTATCTTTGGGAATTTTTTTATTATGGTTTACTCCAAATAAGAAATACTTTAAGATTCTCTTCTTGTATTTGGCCTAATCTTAAAATAAAAGTCAGATTTGACAGTATAGAGCAGTGATGTCCAAACATTTCATCACATGGGCCAAAAAGATGTTGAATCTTTTACATTTTATTTAACCAGTACAGCTTAAAACTACACATGTAACATTATAATTAAACAAATAAAGTGGTATTTTTTTTTAGAGAAAGGATCAATAAATTAAAGTGGATCTTAATTGGTTAGATTTGCCTTCTTAAAAGAAACATTACAATTCCCACATCTTTGTGGGGGTTGACTGCTTTTTATGTTTCAGTCTATTCTCAGCAGAAAAAGCAACATTTTAAAATACGTTTGGGTCCTATTTGATATGGAATAATAATAAAAATAAAAAAAACAAAAATATTTGTGTTGAGCCAAGTATTTTCCATTTGAAGATTTCAGTTAGTCAGAAAAAAAATAGCTCTAATAAAAAAAAAACAGTTTCCATCTCCATCAACTGTCTATGCTGGCAGACCAGACGTGTCCTATTCCTGAATTGTGTTTTGGAGGCACACAAAATAAGTCCACGGGCCGCAGAAGGCCCCCGGACCGCATTTTGGACACTCCCGAGTAAGAGTATCTGTGTTGAATCTCGCGGTATTTGACAGCTGCCTTGCGGGAATGCCGCGTTGTTTACATTAGCGGCTGACGGAGCAGCAGCGAGCTGATGAGGGGGGCCTGCTGGCTGAAAACGCGTCTCCACTGACTCCACGGCACAGCCAGACTCTGTGGGGGGAAGAGAAAACTTTTTCTGTAGGACAGACGAAGTGCCACGCAAGAACAGAGACCCGCCGAGTTCGCTGGTCTGTCGCGACCTTGGACAGAAACCGGGGAAAGTCACAACAAAGAGGAGCGCCATAATAACCATCGGAGGAAACTTAACGTGAAGGAGGAATAGCTTAGCAACAGAGTCCCACTTCCTGGTGAGTGCCGACACCGTCCACTCCTGGAGCGCAGCCACTTCATTTAACACGTTAGAAACTGTTGTCACTTGTTTAGCGGGGATGTTGGGGGACTATAGCAGTTACTAATATTAAACTACCCTTAGTTTGTTTGCTTTAACTCGAGTTTGACGCTTGAGAAAAAAGTTCTACGAAGTTCGCTAGTTAGCTTTGCCTGTTAGCCAACTAGCATGCTACTTCGTAAACTTTCCCTGTTATTTACCCAGCGGACACGCTCAGTGAAGGTTAATAGCGACCTTATAAAGACACAAATTACAGTGTTTTAGGAGACTTTTACAACACTTTTGGTCTCTGCTCTTCACAAGAAAGCCGTGTAGGCAAACATGTGATGTACCTATGACAGCGGCGGCTGCTTTGCATTGCCTCACTGTTACTGTCATTTTACTATTAAGTAAAATGTGACCAAAACTAAATAGAGTAGTTTTACTTTTTAAATACTATGTTGATTTGGAGATATATATCCATGTATATTACCATATTTTACTTTCTTGAAAACGTGACTGAGTTGTTTTTCTTGTTTTTAAAACTTCAAAGTAAAGTCACCTTGCCTGGTTTAATAGGTTTCTTAGCAATATTTTCTACAGTTATATTTCCAAACATATTGACATCAAGCTAATATGTATTGTTTAAAATGAAAAGAAAATAGCAGGGCAGTTCCCCAATTTACATCGAAACCTGCGAGAAGTTGAGACTAATAATAATACTAATGATGATGATGATGATGATGATAATAATAGTTGCGCAGTTAGTACAACTATTCCCTTGCAGCAAAACGGTTCTGCGCCCTGAAGTTTGCATGTTCTCAGTGTGTGTGTGTGTGTGTGTGTGTGTGTGTGTTCTTTGGGTGCTCTGACTGTCTGAACTGTCAGGCTGGTTGTCTAAATGTTGGAACTGCTAGCTTGTTTTTTTTTCTAGGTACCAATATGTGATTCCATATTAGGTGAGGAATAATTCAATTCAGAGTAATAAAAGAAGGAAGTAGTAGAGCGAGGAAGAGTTGTCAGTGTGTTTTCTAGCAGCCTAGACCTGTAACTACAGAGATAGTCCAAGATATAATAGAATAAGGCATGGGAGTGGTAGGAAGAGCAATAAAGTTTATTGCTCTTAACAATCCCAACATTGTCCTTCTGTTTGATTGGCCTTTCTTTATTCATCATCTATGAAATCGATAGAGAAACCGTCATTTTTCAAAACTGCAAACTAAGACGATAAAGAGCAGCATCCTAATCTCTAGTTTGTCTTAAGTTTTGCATGCTCTTTGATTGTGGTGTTGCTTCATGTGCTGCTTTTCCAACGCTGCCTGGCAGAACATGGAGGTTTGCATTTAAGTTCTGGACCGGGAGTCTCATACGGAAAATATACAGGCAGGTCAAACTCATGAGATGATAAATGTTTTGTTCCACAGCAGTTACACTGACTAAGCGTTCACATTACGTGTATCTGTAGATGTTTTATTAATAGAGTCAATAGACGATGTTTGAAAGTGTGAGATGTTATCCCCAGTTAGCCTGATATGTGAGCAAAACATGAAGTAGGGCTTGAGTTGTTTAGCCGTTTTACTACTGTAGTTTTATTGTAAGAATCTTTTCCCATATCTTTAAAGTAGGGCTGTAGTGATACAATAATCTCACCATACGATAGACGATATTCTGCCCACAATACTATATATATTGTGATATTCAGCCAACAATACAATTCAATACACGTTTTGTGATTTTCTGAAAGATTTTAGAGGGACAGAGTGATTTTGGTGACATTTTGTGACCGTTATAAATTTGGATTCAATTAATTTAACTGAAAACTGATTAAAAGCACCAACTACACAATACCTGCTCTGGTTGGACATGAACTTAAAGTCGACAGCTGGACAAAATGAATCAAAGAAGTGGTGAGAAAACATGTTTCTTTAATTAAAACAGTACAAACTGTAGCTTACATGCATTTGTAAAGTAAATAAAGTGAACCAAGTTCCTGCTCTGAATAGTTTGATACCTTTTAAACCTTGATACTTAACATCTGAAGGAATCACTCTAAGCCTGATGACCTGGTGTGAAGCAAGCAGTGAGTGAGAAAGGTGACAGTTGGAGGTTATGATACTTGCAGATGAATATAGATTTTTTTCTGGGAAAGAAAATATCGATATATATCACGATATCAATATTATTATACAGCTCTACTTTAAAGCCAGGCTGCATGTATACTTTGTAATTATCGCTTAAATTAACTTAAGCTGACAAAAAACATCAGTTATTTTCCATCTTCCGGCTCCTTCTCTATTAAGCCTAAAGTTTAGCTGAAAATTAACAGACTCCAATTAAATGTCGCTGTCGCTGCCCATCACAGTAAGAAGATCGAAGGCGTCGCACGTTTTTCTGCAGCTACAGAAGGGATGATTCAAACGGGAGTTAGTGGGAGCTGACATACCTTGTTGACCCAATTATTACTCACTCCTCTGTTGCCACATTTGATCATCGTCAGAAACAACAGGCTGGAGTCTGTCGGCGTCATCAGGTGATTGAGATGAACGCCGGCTGCCTCTGTGAAGTCGGATCATCAAGGAATGTGTCATAAACCGGATGATCAGAAAAATGGCTGACAAATGTTTGCATCAGTCTCTGTGGTGAAAGGATTTCTGTCACCATGTCTCCCTTTGAGTTTTAGCTAATGGCAGGTGGATTACATCTGACAGGTTTTTGCAACACAAGATGATTATCCGTGCTCTGCTGTTTGGATGTGTAAGCTGGATGTACGATGATAAATTAAGTCGGATCTGTTTGAATTAAAACAAAAATAAAATGAGCGACTTGGGGTAGAGTCTAAGTAACTTATTTTATTTTTGTAAGTGCAAGAAAACGGATAAAAGCCATCACTTTACTTAAAGTTGGCATTTCTATGCATGTGGCTGCCTTCAACATTTATTTTATTTTATTGATCTGCAGTTTTAATTATACAAGTTGCTCATTTATATGAGCAATTTGTATACACCTCTATTGTATATGATTAAATAACATAAATGCATGACGTCTCTTCTCTTGTGTAACATAAACAAATAAAATGTAGCTGTTTTTATCTGTGTATTTCCTGTGTAATTTCCATACCATCGATAATTTGGCAGTGAAGAGGACTTTTAGTTAAATCTCAGTTTGAAGTTCAAATTGAATATATATCAATGTTTGTGGATTATTATGGTCATCATCTTGGATTATGTGGACAAGTCATGATATCAAGCCCTTATGCAGAGAGCTAAATTCAGTTTAAGTATAGTTGACGATTCGTTTCAAACACATTGAAAGAATTTACTCAAATTGTCAAATAAGGTCTGTTATGTTTTGGTGATAGTGTATTGACAGACATATTTATAAATCTGAGTGTCCGAAACAGAAGGTTTGTGGTTGATTTTTAATTTGGTATCAAATTCTGACATTTCTCTACTAAAATGTAAAACTCTATGCTTTTGCGCATCGATATTGAATTTAGTCAGAGTAGTGATTTAGAGGAATTTACCAAATCACTCAGTCTTGTGAAAGTTTCCCGTTTTAGCCCTGAAGCTGGCCCCTTGACGGGATTAAAGATCAGATGAGACATTTGTCATCTGACCACATTTAACAGTCATCTTGCCTTTGGGTTTTCACGGAGCACAACAAAAAAATGTTGCTCTCTTTTTCTTTTTGCAAAGCGTATTTGAAGGAAGATGCTTCCCGAGGCCTTTTTTTAGCTACATTAAACACTGTCGTTTGCGTGATGTGAAAGACCTCAGTAAAGCTTTTTCATACCAGGAAAAAATGCAGTTGAGATCACTACTCTGATTGATTTAAGATGCAGGGTTTATGGTTGTTTGGTACATTTGAGGCAAGTGAATAATTGCAGACATATGAGAAAAGATGTGGATAAAATAAAATGGACACTAATAAATAGAGAAAAAAAAAATTCTTTCCATCACCAACTCTATTTGGTAAGAGTTTACAGGAAGGTCTTTGGCAAAGAATGTGGGTTGTCTTAGCAGCTTCTTGCACTCCTTTCAAACAGCCAGCCTGTCAATATTTTTCATATCCATCTCCCTTTATTATATGCAGGGTCACTGATGGTTCAAGCATCCAAATATCCTAGGACGATGCCTCGGAGCGCCTCGTGTCACGTGAATGGTGCTAACTTAAGTCTGGCATTGCTGCTTCTTCTCATCAGGCCCTCAGGAAAACAAACTACAAAGACATGCAAACACAAAAATTACTGACCTCAGACCTGTTTAAAAGTCGAACGAAACGCTTTCAGTGCCCCTTGTTCTGCTTCTGTTATGACCGCACGGTGTCAGCGCTTTATTCTACAGCAAAGGACTTGGGTTTTGTTTGTTTTGTTCACACCTTTTTGACAAGATTGGCCTTGTTTTTGGCTCGTAAGTCCTACTTTATTTAAAGTATCTATTTATATTCGTAGAGTCACCTGCAAACTACAAAGTGAAAGATATGTTAAGACGTAAATGGCACCTTTTACAGATAAATAAATGGTTTCATTACTGATTTTTCCTGTGAATTAAAGAACAATAGTACTGCTAATTTCATTTCATGATTAGTATTAAATGTATTCCTCACTTCGGCATGAGAAGTGGCATAAAGTCGCATATTTGATGAGAATTTTACATTTTATTTACGTAAATAAAACATCGGTGTCAGTTGGTTTGATAATCTGTCAGAAATAATTTAACAATTTTACCCTCGCACCTTCCTGGGGAATGTTTCATTCACATTTAAATAAAAGTGGTTCTAGATTTTTATCAAATCATATTGCTCCATTTAGTACTGATTTATGGAAGCAAAAGCAGCCTGAAACAATTGGAAGAGGTTATAAACAGACACTATATTTGCTATTAAGACTTCCTAAGAACTTAAAAGTTCAATTATATTTTAAGCTGTGAAAAGTTTTACTCCTCTTTTCTAAGTTTAAAGGATTTTTTCTGGATAGAGGAGTTTCTCAGACCATAACATCAGTAGAAGAAGTAGAACCTTTTACTTTGAAGGCCAGAATGTTCTAGTTTTACATTTCAGGAAACCATTCTGGAGTTCTTGACCTGTGGTTTCCATTGTCCCATCTCCCTGCCTGTCTTATGAGGGAGTCTTGGCACAACAGCAGATGTCCTGTCCTGAATGTTGAGGGTATCAGGAGCCACATACGCCTGCAAATAACTAAAATTTTGCAAATACTTGAGACTGTCTCTAAAAATGCTTCTATTTTAATAGTTTAAACACCAAATATGCATTAATTCACACAATATAAGCCTGGCACTACCTCAGAAGCTAACATCCGCTGTCATTCTTATTTCTCTTCTTCAGGCTGTAGCCAATCAGCAACACATAAGCTAAATGACTGTCCTGGATTGGCTGCAAACACCAATCCACTGCATCAGCTACCATTGCGCCATTGTAGCTTCACAAGCTGCATTCTCTGTCAAATATTTAAAAAATGCTGTATGAAAGAATATCATGTTATAGGTGAATTTTTTGCAAATAATTTGGAGTCATGTTCCACACAAAACCGCAAATAGACAGGATTCCACTGTATCCTCACCTGTAAGTTGTGCTGTAAACAAACATCTGCTAAACGCAAATGCCTAAACTTAAAAGTAAAATACTATCTGCTAGCCCATTCCCAATGAAACCTGTTACCATAACACATTTTGCTGGATGATAAATTGTTCCAGAAGTTATTGCGATAAATGATGATGTTGTTTTCAGACCATTTTTAATGAGAATAATATAGCGGTAATAATGCAAGAGCACATTTTTAAAGATCAATGAACATTTAGCACTGGAAGACTTTTTAAATATCCAATGTAAATAAATAAAAAACAACAAATAAAAGGATTTATGAAGTTTCTGTCAACAAAATTGTCCTTCAAAAAATGTCCAGTTGAGACCAAAGCACCAAAGAGTTTTATCATCCAGCTTTTGGTAGAAAGAGAGACAAAGATAAAAATTATGACAATGGAAAAATTTGAATTTGTTTTATTTATTATGCGAATAATTGATTTATAGATTATTCTGACAGGTCTGGTCCCAACATTTCCAATATGTGTCCATTGTAGGGAATGGAAAAGTCCGACTTAATTCAGTGTTTGTTGTAATTTAACGGCTTTGAAGCACATCTCTGTTGTTTTTTTTAACCAGCTATCACTCTGGAGTTTCCTCTTTCTTTCCATCACTTTTCATTATACCCAGTGGATAATATCCAAATGCCTCAGGATCAGTTCACTTTCACTGAATAATTGCAAGATGCTATGTGCCACTGTAAACACCACATCAGTGACGGCACACATTTGTCATGAAATGAGACAGAAGCCAAATGATTTTGCACTCGTGAGCAGAAAGAATCTGCTTTTCTGTGTCTGTGTTTCTTGCTGATTGTGCTATGGGCATTTGTTCCAGGCTCACCACAAATGAGACTAAATGTCTCACACAGGATTTATTGCAGAAGAACAAAAATTTGCATGTTTTGACAGATTGTCTGTTTTAGCCGCCCTGTTTTCAGTGTAAAACGCTGGGAACGTTTTTCTTTACCCCTTTCTATTCTTGTACTATTTATAATAAATAAAACTAAAGATGTCATGAATCAAAAGGAAAGAAAAATGTTTTAATATGCAGCTAATTTTCTATAGTGATATTAGTCTTATTGAAAACTTAGTTTTTCTTTAAAAATAACATTTCCGCTTGTATTTCCACATTAACACTCACTCAGATTTTCTTCATTTAGGATTTGATGCAACTGAATATCTTGAGGTTTCTCAATGTACCGTGGTTCACAGTGGCAACAGGAAGAAACACAAAGTTGGATAAATCCAAGTTCCAATCAAGAGTTTCCTTATTCATTAAATTCTATGACGATCAAAGCAATTTCCTAAGTCTATGAGCGAGAAACATTTCCGGTAGCTGTTGTTTAACTGTAGCAACAAAATAAGCAGAAAAGTTATAATTGACACATCCAACCTGAGGAGCAGGATGCTAGCTTTAGTCTTCAGCATTGTGAAAAGATTGTTAAAATATCTTGCATTCAAGCAAAAAAAGTGCAGTGTCCTGAAAAATTCTGTTTACTGAACCAAATGGCCATGTAATGTGAACGAAATGTAGTATGTCATTTTGCTGCAATTTCAAGTATTTGCACGGAAACACTTTAATTCCCTGTAAAGTAATATTGGATTCTGATTTTACCTATAAATAACCAATTTTAAATGGTTTGGATCAGAATAGGGTGCAAAGATTTGTACTAATGAATCCTAGTTATTCACATACTTTATTAGCATCTGCATTAGAAAGAAAACCCTGAATTTGTTGATCAATTAAGACCGTGTACATTCAGACAAAGTTGCTTTTTAAAACTACCTGTGGGTTTCATCCATTTCATATTCGAAAGTCTGACTCTTTTGGCTTCTGCTGGTGGAGTTCTGATAATCTGACTCCTCAACCAACAGGAAAGACCTGATCACAGTGTTGTCGGCTGCTGTGACATTTGGATATAGTTATTATGATGTTAAAAGCAACATTAGTCGTTTGTAAAGCTGAAGAATGCTTCCTATCAGCATTTCAGTTTACAGTCATTTGGAGCTGGCAATGAGACTCAATGAGATTACTGAAGAAAACTCAAACAAAAATGTCAACAAGATTGATTTAGACATCGGTTATCAGCCCAGTTTCATCCAAAACTGATGTTAATAATGATCTATTGTGTTTTCGTTATACAACATTTTTCTTGGTTCAAGTCAGACGTTTACCAATCAGATTTGGCTGTAGTTTGTGGTTTCCATTAAACTCTGGTACAGCGATGCAGTGGCAGTCCACCCCATGATTCATCTCAGCAAAATCTCCACTCGCCCTTCTGAACTCTGTTAAGTTTTAAAAAGCCTGTTTTTACACCATTATTGGATCTTAAATTGTGACATAGAACCACTTTATCAGTTTCAGCGACAGTTTTATGAATCTTAAATGGTGTTTTGGTGCTTATAAATCACTTTGAAATACATTTTTGCGAAATCCACTCTGTCATTTTCAGTTTCGTTTCACTTGGTCTCATTTATAACCAGGACATGCAAGATGTCCCTTTAGTCTTTCCTCTGCCTCCCTCGCTGTTTGTACCCTGACTCACAGCGGTTTCCCGTGGTCTCCCTGGTCTCTGAGTTTGGCCTAGGGCTTTGAGGTTGTGCTGAATGCTTGGGGGCATTAAAAAAAGCAAAAAGAGTCATAACAAGACGCTTGTGTCATCTCCTGCTGCCCGGCTTGCCCTCAAGCCTCTTTGTCTCGCTCTCTCTCCATTTTCATGCCACTCATCTCTGCTTTTCCCTTCTTTACTGCTTTTTCATCTCTGGATCTTCCCTCTTGTTGCTTACCAGTCCCTGACCCCTCTCCACCACTTTCCCTCACTTCTTTTTCTTAAGTTTATCCTTGGTGTGTTGTAATGCTCAAAGTCTGCCTCCCCTGTTTCTTGGCTCCCCACTCTTGGAGGTCCTGCCTACCTGGGGCTTCCTCCCCAGCCTCCTGGCCCAGGCAGGCAGCCCGACTCCCCCAGCACAGCAGGAAGCTGCAGCAGCAGGGGTCAGGCCTGCATGGCGCTGCCGGCTGGCGCCGTCAGAAGTCCTGCCAAGCCAAGGATGAAGGACCTTTGCCAGTGTGGTATTGGCGCTCTAAAAAAAAAAAAATTACAGATGTGGATAGCAACAGAGATGGGTGACGTTAACGAATGTCTTATAAGTAGAATCAATGTATTGATTGGTATTTCTGTCAATTATTATTTAAATTTTGCTTAAAGTATGATTGGAAATCGCCACAAACTGTTGCTGCTCTGGATTTGTTGCTTGAGGATGTAAGCTGGTTGGTCCGCCTCTGGACCAGAAAGAAAAAAGATTGATTTATGGGTTTGTGTTTTCAGAGGGGGGAAATTCTGGCTGGGTTCCCAACTGGTCCTGGCTTGTCAGTTTAACGGTGAATATTCAACATTGCGCCACACTGCGAGGCTTGGCTGTAAACGGCAGTCGGCAAGAAGCTTAGCAGCTAAAGCTTTGCACAATGCTGGGCTTTGCTTGTGAAGCCCACCTAAAAACAGCGCACAAGCAGGAAGGCACATCTTGAAGTTCAGATTTCTCCAAAGAGGCAGATGGCATGGGCTGGTGGTGTCACACTGTAGTAAAAAAATAAAAAACACAAAAAACACCAGGATCCCGTGATGAAAGAAGCTCCCGCCTGCTTTGAACAGCGAGTCTGTCATGGCTGGTGTCTGCTGTGTGGCTCCAGGTCAAACTGTGATACGCAACTCCTGGAATTTACGCTTTTCAAGTTTTTCATGTTCAAATCGTCTGAGGGAAAAACAGGGGGTGGTGGTGGGGACAGGAAGTCTCATAAATATTAATATTCTAATGTGTGAAAGTGGCAGGGAAGACCTCTGGTTTAGTCGCTTTCAAGCCCTGTTGGGGAGCTTCTCTCTCCTGTCTGTGGATCTTACTCGCATTCCTTGCTTCTGTATTTCTCTGCAATTTTGGTAACTGACGATTTTATTTTCTGAACTCCGTTCTGTTATAAATAAACTCAACCTGAGTTCTCCGTAGGATAAATTAGATCAGAAAGTTGCGGGTGAACTGTGGGATTGTGTTTATTATTGAAAATAGTCTGTTTGAACTAAATCTTCTGTCACCTTTTGGATTTTCAATTAGCAAGAACATTCTGTGTAAATGCTCAAATATGCCAGAAGAGTTTTTTGTTCCAAATTTTTTAATTTCAGTGAAGTTGTGTTGAGTCAAAAAGGCATTTCATCAAGTTGAAACTGCAGTCAGAAGTGATTTTTAAAGTCTGTATATAAAAGCTGCCCTTTACAGAGCAAAAACTCGCTTTCTACCAACTACGTACTTTCCGTCCAGCATAGATGTATTTTTGAGGAATCTCAAATGTAGTATTTCTCGTTTAATTTTTGAAATATGGGAAAGTGAGGTAATATGTTGGGTATATTCAGGTCACACCTTCCTGTGGCTCATACCGTTTATCTTTTCTCATAAAAAAATCTAGTAAAACCAAAATGGGCAATACGTTTGGTAATGTTATATTTATTTTTCCACGAAGCATAAATAAATACCAGTAAAATCAAAGATCTGATTAAATGCAGCTTGTGTGCCGTTGTAGTGATATAAATAACACTTTAAGTATGTGGAGTCCTGCAGAGATATGAATGCTGTGCCATGGAGTCACAGACATACAGTTACCTAAAAATTAAGGACTCATGTTTTTATAATGATTTTTATTGTTATTGGAATATTACTACAAAATCCTGCGGTAAAATTCTAAGTATATTTTTCCCACCTCTCTACCATTTGAGACGGCGGCAAGAAAATTCCTCTGCAAGCATTTCACTCATCACATGTCTGTTTTTGGTCCAGATCGGTCAGAGGCATGTGATTTGTCAAATTATAGACTGAGATGGAGCTTTCTCATCACCACACGCTTTTAATCCATATTCTGATTTGGAAACTTTATTAAACGTTGAACTGAAATGAACCACAACTGTAGGTGAACTTTGAGTCCAACTGAGCTTTACTGCTTTCTATTTGTGGTTGAACAGCTAAAACACAGACCCCTGTGTGAAAGCCTTAACTTTATGCTCAGCTCTCCGCTGCTGACCAGGATAAAAATATTCATATTCAAATATAAGATATTTTGATCAGATGTTCCCCCACTAAACCCCACATGACCCTGACATCTTAAAATGAGGTTGATGCGGTGAGTTTCCCAGATGTTCAGTGAATGTAGGGCAGAGTCCGGCCTCTGCTAGGGATGGTGGAACAGGTCTGACATCTCTTCTGAACTGAAAAAGGAAATCCCTGCAGGCGCAGAGCAGAGAGGAGCGGATAAGGGAGGAGGGCAAGAATGGAGAGAGGTGTGACCCCTTAGGGGTAACGTTATTCTCTGATCGTCAGATACACACATACTCGCTCACACGCTGGCATGCTGTGACGGTGTGCCGGGTAATGCACTCATGCAAAGAGAGATGAGTGCCTGAGGAATAAAAATAAACAGAACTTTTTATTTTTTTGTGTGTGTGCGTATGCTGCGCTCACGTTGGTTTTTGTTTCCATTTTAATTTAGCTCCAATTTGTGCTTTTTTTGTTTGAAATTCGACATAAGATGCTGTGGCTTATTAGCATCACGATAACAGATTTTTGGAAGTTTTTCTTTAAAGATACTGTGAGGTTTGTTGGTTTTCCATCGGTTTTATTGATGGGAGTCGTCTTTCTGGGCTGCATAACAAAATCCTGGATGTGTGTAGGAAGCGGCGCTGCCATGTTGGACATCTTCTCTGAGCTGGACTGCTTTAGATCTGGTTGGAAGGCTGTATGTGCAGCAGCCAGCAGAATCCTCCACAGAAGCCTCAGCAGGCTGAAGCTGAGCAACAGCCAGCCCAAAGCTTGATTTTATTTTATTTTTCATTTCTTTTTGGTGGAGCCTTGTTCCCATGGCTCCACGGTTAACATATGCACTCAGTGTAGACGTCTCGTTTTACAATAACTTCTCCATTTAATGTTTGTGTGTCTTTTTCTCCTTAGTCAGTGGCTGGCTGTGGCCAAGGTTGTTTTGGGTTCAGGGTCTTAGATTTTGCCTTTGCTAACTGACTCTGAAGGGGGTCGGGGTTTTGTGGTCCTTCTCCATAACCCTCACAGACCTTACAGTAAGACGTGTTCCATGAAAAACCCAAACCATAGACCTTACTTTAGCAGCTAACTATGTAACGAGACATGCCTGGGAACTGCTGCTCTCACATTACTAATGATTTGGACATCTTGTGCTTGTCACTTCCTCTTAGACAAATCTTTGCGCTAACGCAGACTAACTGCATCAAGCAACTTGAGGAGAAGAGGAAAACCGTAGATCAAGAGTTTTCCTTTTTTTAATTTTTAATTTTTTTTTTGGAAAATGGGCTTTTGTTGAAATTAATTTCATACGGGAGGAATATTAACGAAAAGCCTTTCTTACCTCCCAGAAACAAATCGGCATGATGTGTTTAATCTGCATTTTCCAAGTGGCCTTCTTCAGAAATGACTTACAAATTTTTCCATTAATCTAAATAATAAATAGTCCTCCATAAAAGACTATTTTATTAAATACATAAGCAATAGTATTCATGAAACAACAGATTTGTTTGGAGAATGTCACCATTTTTAGATTAAACTGGAACAAATTAAAGAAAATAACCTTTGGTTCAGTCATGTGCTCTAATACGGCATATAACCTGTTTCTATTTAATCCTTTTTAATAATATTTTTATATCTGTGACCATTAGGTTTGTCTAGTTTAAATTAAATTCATGTAGACATTATTTATTGTTAAATGAACATCAACACAGGCTCAGCATTAATCAAACAAGAGTAAAACTTTCCTCCAACATTTTTTTTGGATAAAATCGTAGACACTCATGGTGGCTGAGTGTTTTCTGTCGGCTCATCAGTTGTTGGTGTGTGTTGTCAAATTCTTCCTCGTCGTATAACTTACCGTCACATAACTCGAAGTACTCCTTTACTCTTCTCCACTTAGAGGACACTCATTTCACATTACAGTGGATTGTTTACCATCCATGTTTGTCTTAATATTTAACCCAAGTGGAGCCAATTTCTTAAAAAAAAATGTTAGGCTATAAAGATAAAGTCAACAAGTTTCAATTGTCAGTCATTAAGTAGGAAAAGTCACAGAAACCTTAAATGTTAAGTAAATCCTTACAGTGCAATAATATGTTTGCATATCACTTGTGTCTGTAGTTATCCATCAACTACCTGATGCAGATAAATAACCGACTTGTCTTTGGTTCTGTTATTTACAGTAAACAAAAATGCAATAAACGTATCTTAATTGTAATTTTTAGATTTACAATGAATAATTTTAGTGAGCTAAAGACATGCCTGGCGATGCAGAACCTCCACATGTTGGGTTACTGAATAAATCCATCAGTAGGTGGACTCCATTAGTATTCTTCGCCATGCTGTCAGTGGCCCATGTGAGCAGAGCTCCCACATAATATCTGCAGCCTATCAGCTGCTGCATATATTACAGCCATTGTTGCTTTTCAGCAATGCTGATGTAAGGCAAATTCAACAACAACCACTGCTGATGCTGCTTATTATGCACTACTATGTGGAAAGATCAAGTAGTTTGTATTTTTAACAAATTTGTGTAAATTTGACAGTCCTATGAGTCAGGACACTGTTGCAGGACATGTTGAATAACTTCATGGAGTTGAAGTTTTCTAAATATTGTGTTTAAAATGTGTGCTGCAGCTAAGCAGAGTGAGACAGAAACGAGCAATATTGGTTCAATAAAAGCCAATATTTTTATGTAACTACTGTTAAAATATTTCACAAATCACAAAGTTTATTCGTTCTGTATAATACCAGAACATTATAATGCTCTAGGTGTCCAGATTAATATTCAGTTGTTGTTTTTTAAAGCTCCACATCCCTTTGTAATTCTTTTTCCTCATTTGTTCCCTTTTTATTTAATAAATATTTTTTTACATATTAGCCCTCAAGCCATGCAGAAAAACAGAGCCACAGCCCGCGGTACCGGATGTCACATCTAATATCCCGGTGCCAGAGGTGATGAAGCTAATTTGGTGGTCAGTCTGTGACATGGCTAACAAACAAAGCTCTGGTTGGTCCTGGAGGGCTGGCATCTCTGCTCTGCTGTGCTCTGCTTATGTTCTGCATTGTGAAAAACTGAGCTGTTGCCACAGGCCACGATGGCAACCCAAAGCCCTGGGATCTTCATCATTCTGTGGTGCTTAACTCTGGGTGTGGGTCTTTGATTCTAATATAAATTAATTTAGGTTTGCTCTACCCTAAATATTGAGAATGTATGCAAACTATACCTAAAAAACACTCTCAGGCAAAGACTGGTATGAAATTTCCATTAATAAAAATTTAATTGTTTTATAGAATGACTGTATTTACACAAAGATGTTAAAACTGTTTAACAGGATCTTGTTTTTATTTCTTACAGAACATATTTCTATTTTTGCTCAAATAACATTGATTATTGCAGTTATTATAATGTATAGAATATTTATTGTTTCTGATTTGGAGACATAGAACAAAAAAAATTATACATGTATATCAAAATTTCCTAATTTTTGTAGTACAAGTTTTGCCTTTAGAGAAAAACTGCAAAAATTCAGTTTGTAATAATAGTGATTTGGAAACCATCAGTGTTTAAACTATAAATATAACTTCACACTAGTTCTCAGCTCATACTTGCTAAATCTATAGTTGTGACAGTGCAAGAAAACTACATACGCAATGGCTTTTGCCACAGTTTTCTCAAAGTCAGTAAGTGAAAGAGCGTAAAACACCCCAACACCAAAAACCCCTTTAGACCATCAGAGCCGAACAGTTTTGGATCCTCCCACGTCAACATTAATCCAAACCATTTATCGCCTGAATATTACATAATGCAGATTAATAGCATTACCTATTTAAACTTAAAAGTCTTCCTCCAGAGGAGGGTTACTTAGTTCACTGCAGCGAGTTATGTGGTCTTGTACTGCGGTCAATAATGAATTATCATTCCACCACAGCAAGAGGAATTTATAGTTAACATTTCTAAAATAACATATGAAACAAAATTACTTCTTTTAAACCATCCTAAATATGAAAATATGTTTGTATATTTGCATATTTATAAGTATTTTCTTTGCATTTTTTTGAAAACATTTCAATCTTCAAAAGTTGAAAATACTAAACAGTGGTACAGTGATTAATAGATTAACAGCATTACTTCAAACACAACATCTTTGGTTAATCAGTAAATGTTAAAAACTACCTGTCTCCCACTAGGAAAGCTGTACGTCTTGGCGTCCAATATTAAACCTCTGATTATAATTGTTCCAATTTATTATTTTCAGTAGTAACTTTTGCTTAAGGATTAAATCTACTTCAGCTCATGTGGCACCGTAAAAGTTGTAATCTTAAAGTGTTTCTGTCCTCTGGTCATAAACAGTCATCATTTATTCAGAGATGAAGCGGGACGGTTCTGAGTGCTTACTTGCTTAAAGTCATGCCTATTCAGTCAGTTTCCTCTGAGATCCTGAGAACTTGTGGCGTCTCTTACAGCTTGATAAACTAGCCTAAATTACAAGCCACTGATTTGCTGTTTCCTCAACATATTATGCATTCAGCTTCTATTTTAACTGAGGAGTGATGGTGATGTGGCATTTTGAAAGGCTGTGAAAGCAGCGAGGTTGTGCACGCACGGCATAAACCCCCAGGGTCCCCTATCCTTAATGCCTGGGGGGGCTCTCTGCTTCACACAGCCTGCTCATTGACACACTAAGCTTGTTCCTCAGGGATAACACAGCTGTCTTAAATGCAGCTCTATTTTTGCATACTTTGCCCACATAATTTTCTCTCCCCGTACACAGTCAGCAGTTTGTCGGTATACCTTGTTTATTCCCCGTGATTGACAGGATGGATTATTTTCACCTTGTAATCGAAGTGAGGAGAATAAAAAAGTCTGAAGTGGTGTGGCTGGCGGTCTTCTTTCCACTGGCACCATGGCTGCCTGTCACTCGGCTTTTATCATTGAAATTAGAGTTTATCTTTTACAAGCCTAAGTGGAATGTTTTTGTTTTTCAAGCGATTATTAGCATCCTCCTTAGCAGCCATCTCTGGCTGATGAAACGAGCACATCAAACGGCGTTTCACGCTAACGAAGCAGCGCAGGCTGCCTGGCTCCTGCCTTTACCGCGAGGCACCTGCTTAAGTGACAGAGCGGCAACAAAGGGCCCCCCGCCTCAAGGGGCCCGTCAGTACCTCGGTGGAGTGGGTAGCACAATGGAGCAGGGAAGTGGCCTGGGCTTTTAGCCACGTGCCAGCTTGTGTTGAATAACAGACAGGAGCAACAGAGCCCAGTGGAGCAGGAAGGGGAGGACATGGGAAGGACAAGAGAAGGGAGGAGCGGGGGGTCGTGGTTGACACCTGTTGGTGCTTGAGGTCTTTTCTCTATATTAGTCACCCTTTACCGCTATAGTCGTCAGGAGAGGATGTAAAGTGAAAACTGGCACACGTGGGACACAAACGTGCAGGTGTGCAGGCACAGGGAGGGAGATGCAGATGAGGATTCAGGGTTTTTTTTTTGTTTATGGGACTCGCCCAGGAAAGGTCGGCTGGAAATTGAGTTTTCTACTCGCTCCAGAAGGTGAAATGTACTCACACGGACTGTATTGGCTTAGTTGGTTGATGAGAATCAAACTAGCTCCCTATTGAGTTGGGATTGTATATAATTTACTCCTGCAAAGAAAAAACAAAAGAAAACAAAACTATGAGATTCTGAAAATTAAAAAGAGCAAAAAAGTGTTTGAAGCGAAAAGTTATGGGCAACATAGTTCTGTTATTATGAAAATGAATTAAATGTGATAAGAACTAGTCATCCTGCAAAAGAATAGTAAACTAATTAAAAAAGGATATACTTTATTTTTTAGAAATTAAGATATATTTATACTCCTAAAGGCTGCTGAATCTTTACTTTCTACTATCTTTACAATACCACAAAATATTGTGGCTTAAGGTAGATATTGCCATTTAAATGTGATATGATAGTTTAGGTTTTATTTATAAGAGCTTTAAAAGGTATAAAACTATATACAGTGTATATTTTATTTTGACTGTTAAAGAAAATAAAGTGCTAAAAATGTATGTTGGGTATAGGTCTTTTGGCTCTAATGGAAAATTTAAACAGTTACCTGTACTATGTTGTCTTTTTCAGAAGCAAAGCACCACTGACTTCCATCCAATTGTTTTTTTTTCTTTTGCTAAAGTCAAAACATATGTTTGAAAGAACAAGTAGTTTATGCATTACCAGATTTAAATAAAGTGACAAGGTTTCACTAAATGACTTAAGTTGTTTCTTCCAATTTTGTCTTTTTGCAGATTTGTTGGCAGAACGCATCTAAAGTATTACAAATAACATATAATGCAGTTTGGGAAGCTGAAATACTGAGATTCAATTGGCTGATGTTGGTGAACCAGCCAATCATTCCTCTTGCAGAAAGTGAATGCTACCTTCTGTGATAGTGTCACGATGGTTTCCACTATGGATACTACAGCTGCAAGCCGCAATTACATGAGACCCCCTCAAAAAAGTCTCATAACTGCCTATTTTAATAGTTCAAAAACAGAAGATACCTCAATATGCATTGAGAAGAAGCTGCCTGAAGCTAACATCTACAGGCTTCTGTATTTCTGCTCTTGGCAGTGCAGCCAATCAATGGTAAGGAAAATGAATATTTCTGCTGCTTGACAAACACTAGCCAATGGCACGTTAAGTTTCATTGCATTGACATATCTTAACTTTCCAAGCTGCATTTTTTTCCCACATATTTTAGATATGTTCTACGCAAAAATGTCCTCAAATATTGAACCACAAACAGGGGGGAGTGTATTTTACTGTTCAAAAGAAAACTTCTAAAATCGGCATCGGAAACTGAAAAAGGGTCACAAATTTCTGATCAGTACATATCTCCTATTTTCTAGTTGGGACTTGGATTACTTACTAATGTTGTGTGGATCCTCTGACTGTTTAAGATTCTTTAATACTTGCAAAAGTTTTGCAGATTTTAGGATTTAAAGGAGTGGTTGAACTTGGCTTTCAGTGCCTTTTTCAGAACTTCTTCTTTCATCACTCACTGTTTTCTCTGTTTTTTTCCCTCCCTGTCCTCATAGATTGAAAGACAGTGAAAAATATCCTGTCTTCATTTTCTATTCTGTCAATTCTTGGACCATCCTACTAAAAGACCTCAAAAAGTGGCTTGCATGCTGAGGTGTAATTGGTCCTCTCCCCCTCTCTGCCTCTCTCTCAGCTCATGGCCCAATGAACACGAGTGCCTGCACATTTGGGCTAATGATTTTGAATAGTGATTAAAATGAATTGAAAAGTGTGCCGCTTCTGTAGTATCCGGACCCCTCCATCATTAGAGGCTTTCTTCCTCTCCCTCCGTCTCTTTTTCTCTTTGTGTATCATCAGCGTTCGTCAGGCAGGGGTTTGAGAGGAGGCCTGGGGTAGGCTTTCATGAGCGCAGACTCAAAGGTTTCTCCATTTCTTGTAATCATGGACACCACTCTTCCAGCACTTTCACTGTCGTCTTCTGGCTCCTCAAAGGTGGCTTTGATTCTTTCCCATCCTACACCCGGGCCAGATAGTGTCACATTGCATTTTTCCTCTCTCTTGTTCACCCCCGTACTTGCCCTTCACTCTTTCTCTTCCTCAAAGCCAGACTAGTTGGTTTATCTTCATATTGTCTCCCAGATTGCGAGCTGATTTAGCACCGATGCCAGGACCCTGCTACTTCCCCACTCTCTCCCAGTTAGCCTCAATCCACCTTTTTTAATCATCATCATCACCCTCGTTTTGTGTTTTTTCCTGTTCTCCTGTTTTAAATGAATAATGCAGGAGGCAGGAAATGGGGATTAGAAAGGAGCTAAAGCCAGTGCCAACTTCTGTGGAGCACAGCTCTGCGCTCTCTCTCAGGACCACAAACTCATCAGGGTTACCAGCGAACCCTTTTCCCTCTTCCAGCATTTTTTCCTCAGTTGTGCATCTGTTGCACTCTGTCCTTCATCATCCCTGCTGTGGCCTGCTCTGTTTTGTTGGTTTGTTTGTTCTCGTGTTTTCCATCACTCAATATGAAAAATCTTTTTGTAGAAATAAGAGAAACTTTGCACACAGTGAAATAGCCAGGGCTGCAGTAATTATTCTAATGATTAATCGGATAAAAGAAATTGCACATTTTACAGATTTTTCATTTAACCACTTAAGCCTTTTTAAATTTAAATGCATTAAAATATGAAATTAAATAATTCAGTTCCTATTTTTAATAAGAAAATTCTGTTCATTTTTGTGTTGATTACTACTCTGAATAGGTTTTTCTTATTGAAAAATGACGTTCTTTTGCATACTCCAGTTAACGATTACTCAAGTAGTCAATGATTATTTCAATAATTGATTCCTCAATCCGATTAATCATTCCAGCCCTGTTTCGTACGCACTTCTAAATCTTTTTTACAGCATTTAATGTCTGGCCTGCATATTTTATTATGATATCGGTAATTGGGACAATATTGATTGTAATTAACACACATTTTCTTCATTCTTTTTCTTTTTCCATCATTGCAACATTCTCAACACTTTCAATGAGATTTAGTTTCTCAGCCAATGAAATATACATCAGATTTTGGCATTAGGGGCAGTAAAAGTCAAATGGCCAGATATTCTGCTAGCATGCAGCATGTGAATGGACAGCACCTGAAATATAATTTCCTACCAAATATTACATTCAAGCGATGTCCAGTGCAGTTGCTACATTGGACTGAATGAGGATGAGAAGTGAATCTGCAATCTTTACAATCCAAGCAGCCATTTTTACCCTCAGCCCAGCTAAATAAAACTTGTTTACAGATGCAAATGTAACACAACTTTTCAAAAGAAGAAGAGCTTATAATTTTTGATGAATTCTATGACATTTATTTTTAAAGAACCATCATTTGTTTTGGTGCAAATAAAATCCTATGGGGAAAAAAAAGTTTTTCCGCATAATTTTGATGCTTGTGGAAAATGAGGAAAGAGAAATGGTCTTAAAAAATGTTCACTGCTTCTTTTAGTGTCACTTCCTTGTGAAAATTCAAGAATTGCACTAGTTTATATTCATATTTAAAAACATTAGTTGGTTCCTTATTATCCAACAAGCTGGTATTTGTTTCTTATTTAGTTTGCCTGTGTTGGGAGAGAGCATGGAGTGTGTTTTAGTTGGTTTTAGTTTAAAATTTGTAATTGCTTTAGTACGATGATGTTTCATGCTTCTTTAATTTCTACACCATGACTTTTTGTGTTTCTTGATCTGAAATATTTTAAAATAGGCATGTTTGTGCTCTGCCCCTCCCAACCAGTTGCTGCAGTATCCCAGTCAGATCACCGTTGCCTTACTCCATAAATTCCAGTCAATTTGCTGCTTTTATGGTTTTGTAACCGTAAAAACACCTTGGTATACCTTGATGCGGCGCTTGTTACGACTTGTCTACAACTGTAGTCGTGAGAGAAGCCTTTTAAAATCGCCAATTATCTTTTATGGAGGGCTTGAAACATTTTGTTTGTTGGGATATGAGGAAGTATGAAATAAAAAAAAATTGTCACGATTTGAGAAAAATGTTTAAGCAAAACCATGTCCTAAGAGTTAGTGAAGTTTGGGAAATGAAATGCAATGTGCATTAGAAAGGTGGATGAATTAAAATATATCTAGAAGGAGATGAATATGTATTCTCAGTTTTTGCCTCATTCTGTTTCCTTATTTTTGTCCTCTGCTATTTGCTTCCTATTTTGGACTAATGTGAGGAAACTTAGCTTGAATCTTACATTAGATTATGTAAAGTGAGAAAATGGGTAGTCTACAGTCACTAGTGGCATGGAAAGAAATGCATTTTCCCTCCCTCTGTTTACTTCCTCAACCTGAATTTGTTTAGATATAAATAAAAGTGCAATTCCCAGTGTAACAGAAACCGCATTAATTTTTTTATTAAAGAAAGGATACACTAAATAAATGGATACAAGCTTATAGTTGTCAGTCTTAAGTTTTTGTTAATCCTGTTAAAAAATCTTGACTTGATAAATAAAAAGGAAACAGATCATACTTATCACATATTATAACAGACTGAGTTTGTGTTTCTTCTGCACACCAAACTATTTTGAACAAAGTTTTAAGGCCACAGCTGATCCTTTTGTATGAGTAGTTGACAATAAAACCTTTATCATTTGTCAGCATTTGTTACTGAAATACCACTAAACTCACTTTAAACTCTTGACACCCATGTTTTAGAAAGTATGTTTTATTTATGTCTCATTGAGTTTTATTACTTTTTGGCAAAAGAAAAACTCTGAATTTTAGGAATTTCAACAGTAGCTGCATTTTAAGCAGATTCTGCTCTGTTTCGGGTCAGATTCACTTATAAATCAGTTTCTGATTTAGTTTTTTTTTTTTCCATTTGTTGACTGTAAATGGGGGTCCTCAGAACACAGCAGCTGTAATTGATCTCATTAAAGTGAGATGCAGAACTCACACTGCTTATTTTGTCACTCAGCCAGAAACAGAGAGAGGTTTGAGAAAAGAGTAATGATGCCAGTCTCAGTCTATCAAAACACAAAGCTTAGAAAAATTACAACAAAAGGCTTGAAGGTCAGTTGAGTTGTAAAATAACACGGTGTGTGTCTGTGTGTTTTTTTTTTTAAATCTACATTAATTAGATCAGCAAACACTTAAACTTAACTGACATCACTTAAACTGATGTCAGTTGATGTGATTGTGAACCGACACGTGTTCTCCGTATTTACACTGAATTACTAAATCTAAGAGAAAATGTACTGTGTGAAATTCAGAACTACATCAGATTATACAAATTTTCAAAAAATATCAATATCATAGAGCTGCACAATGTATTGCAAATGTATTGTCATCACAATATCACTGTGTGCAATATTCATATGGCAAAGGACTGAAGAGAGATTTGATCAGCCAGGAACTGTGATGTTTCCGTTTCTCTCTCTCTCTCTCTCTCTCTCTCTCTCTCTCTCTCTCTCTCTCTCTCTCTCTCTGTGTGTGTGTTTGTGTTTTATTTTGGACTCTTAAAAAAAGAGAAAAAACAAAAAAAACAGACAGG
>CAEGAF010091981.1:0-33992 GCA_903067075.1 Micropoecilia bifurca | reverse complement strand
ATTATTATTAATGTAACACTTCAAACGTCAACGAATGTATTTGGATCTAATTCGGGTTGAGCTAGAGGGGGTTCCATCTGGCCAAAACATTTTAGTTTTCAAACAGCTTAGCCTTGTTTGGGATTCCTCAGCATGAACACCTGCTCCATTCAGACCAGAGACCTCTCCTGCCGGTCATTAAAGGGTTAAGTCTGACTCTGCATGCACCGATCACTCCTCCCTCCCTCCTTTCCTCCCTCCCTCCCTCCCTCCCTCCTAGCCCCCCTCCCTCCCTCTCGGGTCCCCTCCCTACCCTGCTCTCCATCCATTTTTTTCCCCACTTTGCTTGTGTGTGTGTGTGTGTGTGTGTGTATATATGTGTGTGTCTCTTTTGCAGCCCCCCCCCTCAAAGCCTGGATTTGAGAAATGCACGCGCAAGTTTAGTTTGAAAACAAGGCGCCGCGCTCAGTTTTAGATTATTTCCGAGTGTGCGGGATTTTCCTCTGCGCTTTTATGAAACACCCATACTAGTTGTTCGCTCTCCGAGAGGCAGCTACGGGATATGTGGAGAGGCGGGGACCTTTCTCCTTCCACCTAAAATCCTCCCTAAGTTGGGACCCTGCTGACGCGATATGACATGAAGGTAAGAAGGGGGGAGATGGGAGGAATTGAGCCGAGTCTTCACGGGTGATTTTTGTTTTCCAAGGTTCCCGTCGATGTTTTTAACTTTTAAACTCGGAAACACAGCTGAGTCACCGTCACATACTTTCACCTACGCGGTCGTCCCACTTGACGCAACAATGGCACCAACCAGCCCGTCCTGGTTTAGGACGAAAAGGACAAATAAGACGGATTTTTCTGCTCGGTTTAAATGTCTCTCCGCGTTTGCTCGGAGAGCTCATTGGTCTGATTTGGGAGTGATTTCATTTGGCTGCTGAACGAGAAAACCCCCCTTATGGCTTCAAGCACTTCTTGGTTTTAGAGGAAACTTTTTCAAAAACTGTTTATTTCTCATAGAGCCATTGGCTTCACTGTGTTTTATAAAATGTGAACGTCTGAATCAAGTTGTCAGCTCTGTCTCAAATACTTTTAATTTCTACAGAAGCACTCAGATTAGATGTGAAATTAGGCCTGAAGGAGAGTTTACCTGCCTCCTTTAGCTGTTTAATTTTACTATGAAGACTACTTGTTTTTACTATATATATTTAAACACAATTTGTCAGCCTTATTTGCTTTGAGGAGCAGCTTCTCCACAGGACAGACTCGTTTTGAGCCGGATTTAAGGCATGTTGTCTTGTCACAGTTTGGTGACTTGCGTTTTGGGATTCAACATGAAGCCACTGTTTCTCTCTTTCCGCAATATAATCTTATTCATTGTCTTATTGTACCTTCAAAGCCATAGAAGATTTCAAACAAAAGGACTCTACTAACATCTACAAAACAGTTCTACCAGACCAAGCTGTTCCATCTGTTTATAAAAGCTGATAATTTTACACAAAATAGTCACCGTTAAAGAGAAAGCGACTAATTTGGCTCCTTTGAGGTTTTCAAAAACTTAGTTTTTGAAACTTCGGAAGCTGGAAACTTGAGGTTTTCAAAAACTCTTAGTTTTTGAAACTTCAGAAGCTGGAAACGTATATCTGCTGCTCTCTGATGTAATCACCCCAGAACAACAGGGAAGGTCAGTTTCTCTCCTTGCTGATAACACTCAGAGAGCTAAAACACAGGTTATCATATCAGCACATTATGTGGTTGTCTCTGCAAGGAGGTTATTATTGGAGTTTAAATGGAAAGAATAGTGTGTGGTTAACGTAGGAAACACTGAACTCTTTCAATCGCGATTTAAAAGTGAAACTTTAGGTGCTTTTAGCTGATAAGTATAATATAAGATAAGGATCAAATTATCGCTGTTTTTTTTCCCCCCTGCAGGACCACAGTTGTGGACGCCACTGAAGTTGCCAGGTTGCGTCGACATTCCTGCAGTTGTCTGCTGACCTGAGCTTTGACCTCGCCCAAGGCAGTGGGCTTGTCACTGCTGTTTGTTCTTCCCTTTTGCCACACGTGAGACACGGCAGCCATCATGCAGAGCTCATCGCTTCGCCGGCAGATGAAAAACATGGTCAACAACTACACGGAGGCCGAGGTCAAGGTCCGAGAGGCCACCTCCAACGACCCGTGGGGACCCTCTTCCACCCTCATGGCCGAAATCGCGGACTTGACCTACAACGTGGTGGCCTTCACCGAAGTCATGGGGATGGTTCTGAAGAGGCTGAACGATCACGGCAAAAACTGGCGCCACGTTTACAAAGCGCTCACGCTACTGGACTACCTGGTCAAAGCGGGCTCTGAGCGCGTGGCCAAATCATGCCGGGACAACATATACACCATTCAGACGCTTAAAGACTTCCAGTACATAGACCGAGACGGACATGACCAGGGCATCCACGTCCGAGAGAAGGCCAAGCAACTGGTGGCTCTGTTGAAGGATGACGGGAAGCTGAAGAGCGAGAGGAGCCAGGCACAGAAGACCAAGTCACGGGTGGGGAGAAGCACCAGCAGCGCTGGACGCCACAGCGGCGACGACGTCAACAGATGCAGATCGCCGTCGTATAACTGTGAGTTGCCCCGATTTTTACAAAACCGCATGTGTATTTATCTCAAGAAGTCTTGTCAGTTGGTAAAAACTGTCCCGATTGACACCTGAACGTTTCCTGCGGCATGTGACCCGTCATTGTTAAGGAATGCACACGTGACGAGTCAAAACATCATCAGATGGATACTGTGATTGGGCTGTTTGTTTTTAGCACTACGTATAAATTCCTGCCGACTTCTCACTTGTGAATCCTTACCGACATCCGATTGATTCTACTCTGACACTATCTTCTCAGGACGTGTTGATGAAGCACTTGGTCTTCTTTTACTGTGGTAAAATGTCAGTCAGACTCGCCCATCACAACTGGACGTCTGCATTCCTTTCATTCTCCTTAACCGTCATGTCAGCTAAACTGGATTTACAAAAGGAAGGGGCCCAGCTGGTGTCCGTCAGATATGAAACCTCAACTGTGATGACAGTGCTGCCGTAATCCTCGTTGGTGGCTGGTGGTACATTGCCTAGCGAAAGTGTTCATTCTCGTTGAACACAAACTTTTAATTTCTGCCAATATGTGAATATTAAGTTGTTTTTTTTTACAAAGAAAATGCCACCCTGACTCACTTTAGAAAGACACCTGTAAATCTTTTGGTTTGTATCTCTACCAGCTGTGCTCATCAAGAACCTGAATCGCTTAATTATAACTTTTGAATGGAGAGCATATGCAAATATTAATTTTCAAATCTTACCACAAATTCACAACTGTATCTGTCCATGAACGTTTAAAAGACAGTAAGGCTATGCTCAGAAGTATCATACTGTAGCTCTGGCTCTAAGTTAAGAATTATTACCCTGCTATAAGGTGACCTTTGCCCAGGTCTCAGGTCTCCTTGCCACCGCCAACAGGGTTTTTTTCCCCCCAGGATTTGACTTGCATTTAGCGCCACCCTTGTTCCAGCCAAGTCCGATAAAATGCTTCTTTCCCTGCTGAAGAAGGATCTCCACCACCTTGTTTCTCCTTGTTGTTGCAGAGTTAGCTGTATGTAGGTCAGAAAGTTCAGTTTTTGTCTCATCCAACCAGAACACCTTCTCACAGTTTTGCTGTGTCCATGACATTGCTTGTGGAAAACTGCAAACTGGACTTTGATTTGTTTATTTATTTTTTAAATTTTCTTGCCACTCCTCCATAAAGGGCAGATTTGTGAAGTTCATAGTTAGTAGTTGTCTGCTGGATAGATTGGTGACGTCTAAAGGCAGCTTATTGCACTGGGTTTTATTTAGCGATGTCAGAGTAGACAGGGAACAGTGGGATAAACACTGAATCGGAGTCAGATTTGGCTACAAAAACAATGATGAATCCACATCAAACATAATCGACTATTTAAGTGTTTTTAGTGACAGTAATCAATATCTAAGCCAAATGACTTCTCAATGTTGATTTAATTGCTGTTTGGTTTTATAGACAGACAAAATCTCACTACACTTTTTACTTCAGATTTTTTCCTTGTGCTGAACAGTTTCCCTTTGCTTGATCTGCAGAAAGCTTTGATGTCACTGATTTATCAGCGACTGCAAACAACTCGAACCACATGATGTGAAAACCACAACCCCCTTGTAAACATGCTTTTCTGTGGTATATAATTATACTTTAGTGCTCATGTTGTCTATATGGTTTTTATAAAGGTTGTTGCAGCAGATCTTTGTTTTCATAAAACATCACTCTGGTGATTTCCTCAGCTTGTTTGATGAAATGAACACAGATGTGTCCTCAGAATGTTTCTCAATGTTTACTAATCAATGTTCCTTTTGTCCAGGGAGTCTTCAATATCCCTTGCCTGTACTTATTTGGGCTTTAAGCTTTGTGTTTTGATGCTACAGGATTGGTTTGTTTCATCCTGTCAATACCATAGTTAGCATGGATTTTTTTCCCTCCCCCAGATAGAAATCCATTTATCCATTCACAATTGTTTTCTACATCTGGGTAATCCTAGTAGGGTGGAGGGGGGAGCTGGTGCCGATTTCCAGTGGTCAAAATGCTGACGGATGATGTAAGGGTTAGGATGTTGGCGGATATTCATTTTCAGCAAGTAATTCAGATCAGATTGAGCAGCAGTAATCTGGAAATGATTGGTTTCAGAGATCTCAGTTTGCCAGCATTCGGCCTACTTCCTTATTTTAGCCCAGTGACCTACAGCCTGGCACCCGGGTTGGTACAGTGCCAGACTTTCCTCAGCAAGTTCCTCAAATCTACACATGCGTCCTGAGACCCTCTCAGAGGTTTCGGGGTAACAAGGTGGGCCCGACTCCAAATCCGATGCATCCATTTCTCTCCCCCCAACCAGCAACCTCACTCTCCACACAGCAGCGCCATTGTCTTCGGCGCAGGCAGAACTGGGCAGGCTGTGGCGAGCCATGCCAGCTAAGGCCCTAAACAAGAGCCAACGGAAAATTAACATGCAACAACAGTTCTGGCTCTTTCCTGACCTTAAAAATCAGCTTGTGTGGTTTTTGTTTCCCTTTCTTTTTCAGTCGGTAAATCTTTCTGCCTCCCAAACACGTGTTCCCAAATCTTTGATAAAACTCAACTCTGCTCTGTCTGTCCTTCTAGCCTCCCTTGCAGTTTCCCCTTCATCTCGACTTGACCCGGACCTCGAACAAGCCATTCCAGCGTCTACTGGAGAAGAGGAGCTGCAGCTGCAGCTGGCTCTGGCTATGAGCCGAGAAGAAAGTGAAAAGGTAGCTCTAACGGACATAACACACACACACACACACACACAAGCAGAATATAAAACTCCTGCCTTTCCAGCACACATGTCGGACAGAGAGAGATTTCTTTGCTGCACTGGCTGCCTTCTAAAATTGCTTCACCCTCGTAAAACATTAAACAGCTCCTGCTCACTCACTCCTCCTGCCTGTCGTCCGCGCCACCATTTCCTAGAGATGAAAATGACGCAATTGTGCGCTTATCAGTGATGGGACTTTGACCAATCAGTGTGAGTGATGCCGAAGAATGAGTAATCCGAGAGTGAGCGAGTGAGGAGCCAAACAGGAAATGTGCATCGATCCACTCCTGAGGACTCACATTCCTCCTTAGTCTGCATAGCAAGGGCAGCGTTTGAGACGCTTATATGCTAGCTTATGCTGAAAAAAGTTTAGGCCAAGTCAAACAAGGTGAGCTCTATAGTAAAGAGAAATTTATTAGCATATATTTCCTTTGTGTTTTATATACAAAAACTAAAAAAAATAAACTTATTGCATTGTTCAAATGATTTCCCCATGAACTCAGTGATGAAATGCTTGGAATGTCTCCTTTTGATCAGTCTTCCTCCTAATCATTCCTACTCGACTCTAGCCACCTCCCACAGTGGGAATTGATGAGCAGACTCAGCTCCAGATCGCAATGAAACTCAGCAAAGAGGAAGCGCAGAAGGTAAAAGTAAACCTGGACCGGGGATGAGCCTGCCTTTGTCTTGCAGCACTTCACCTGTTGCTCTGCAACAACCAGCTCCATGCACTCTCCCCCCTTCTCTTCCACTATAGACCTGACTCATAATATCCATCATTTCGTCACTTTAAAACTAGACGAGGTCATCTTTTTTCCAAAGATTAACCACCCGACTCATAATATCCATCGCTTTGTCACTTTTTAAACTGGACAAGGTCATCTTTTCTCCAAAGAATAACCACCTCTAACCTCATCCTTCTTTACAAACTAACCTCTAGATTTCTGCTTTTTTAATTCCACTTGATTGAGGTCAATGCATCAGACACTCTGGCCTGGTGCTGACAAGATTGAACCCTTCACCTTTATTTGAATGTTTACTCAGTAAAATTGCATGCAGTTAACAAAGAGGATGTCCAAGCTTTGTTTTTGCTCCGATCGTAATCTAAATCATGCTTACTTCCTCTAACAGCCAGTGAAGCGTGCCCCCCCTCCTGCTGTGGAAATGGACGAGGATGCCCAGCTCCAGTTAGCCTTGAGCCTGAGCAAGGAGGAACACCAGCAGGTAGTCATCGCTGTTGAACTTTTGGTCAACTTTAACTTCCTGTTTAACCCTTTAGGTTTTCAAATGATATGTTTTCGGCTGCATTTCCACGGGTCATTTATTCGGTTTTTATGCTAACACACTGGAACACAATGGATCTGCACTGTGACAGTGATGCGCTGCACTATTTAACCAGAGAACTCTCCACTTTGTGCCAACTGTGTGCACAGGCCGCCCCGGGACAGCGCAGAGTCATAAATATAGCATAATGTGACAATATGTGTATTTTGCCCAAAGCCGTCCTGCTGAAAGGCATCCATGTGTCCGTGTCTGTTTTTAGGAGCAGCGCACTCGCCGAGGAGATGATTCTGATCTCCAGAAAGCCTTGGAGGAGAGCAAACGTGAAATGGAGGGAAAAGGCGGGGTATGAATAGTTTTGACATTTTGTTGCCTTAAAGAAACTAGAGGGTGATAATTTTAGATGCAAAGTATGTATACGGACTCTTTACTAAAAGAAAGTTATTTATTAGAGTAAAACTTAAAATTGTATTATGCCATTGATTAAAAATGTACAAACATGTAAAAAATAACCTACAAAAAGTGTTCTAAAACAATAGAAATAATATTTTTATCACATTTTTATTTTTCTTATTTGTGTCTTCAGACGGCCTTCATGGACCTGGTTGATATTTTCGCGGTACCTAAAGATGCACCGCCTAGTGACATGCGCTGGGATAACACGTCACACCAGGCAGTAGCTGGGGCCAGAGTCACAGACCCCTGGGACTCTCTAGGTGAGCCTTGAGTTCACTTATTCTATTCTGCATCAAAGAACGGCCAAAACATTTACTTGTTAGATGTTATTGTAGAGACGCACCTTAAGGAGTTGCAGCTGTGATTGAAATCAGAAGTGGCTCTAGAAAGTACTGACAGAGGGGAGTAGTTGTCAAGTAATGTAGAGATCGATTAATCGTTAACTGGAGTATAGAAACTAAAAAAAAAGGCTATTTGATGAAGAACAATCTACTCAGAGCAGTAACTAAGCCAAAACTGCACAATAGAACTATGTGCCACTTTGTGTTGTTTTATTTAAAAAAAAATTCACATATCTATTTTTGTTTGTAAACATAACAAAGTGAGAAGCGTTTGAAGGTTATGAATATTTTTGCAATTGTGTCAAAATATCCTTGCACAATCAGTGTTTTCCTTACACAAATATACCTTTGTAGGTGCATTGTGTAGTCAGACTCTTTGTTGATGGTAAATTTTCCCTCCATTATGCTGATGAAAACATCTTTACTGCTGTTTCCTCAAAAGAAGACAAGACTCCAAGAGCTGATTCCCCCTGGATGGCGCCACCTTCCCAAAGCCCCCCACCGCCGTGGGAACCTCCAGCGTACCCCTGGGATGCCCTCCAAGACATCTCCAACCCCAAAGTCCAAGATTGGACTTCTGGTAAGTTTGGGTCGTCAGACACACTCAAAAAAAGTAAAGTACAAAAAAAGTTTTACATCTCAAAAAAAGTAAAGTACAAACGTCACAAGTTGTGGCTTCTCCGCAGAAGCCTCGGGAGTTGATCCGTTCTTAGCTCCGTTGGACAAAACAGCCACTAAAGGAGCATTCATGCAACCTCCACTTCGAAGTGGAAGCCCTTCGGGTAAAGTTTGTCTTTCACTCAGTCTGTACCGGGTTTAGTGTGTCCCACATTCTCACATTCGCTCATCTCTCCTGCCAGATGGGGATCTGTTTGACGAAGCAATGGATGGCGGCCATGCGAGTATTAACGGTCAAGATGAGGACAGTTCTGACCTCTTCAACATGTCTGGTCTTAGAGACAGCCTTGCCAACACTAAGCCTCGTACATGCACGACACCGGAGTCGTTCCTCGGCCCCACAGCTGCTTCCTTGGTAGACCTTGATGTGCTCATTCCAACAAATCCTCCTGCAAAGACCACAAACCCATTTTTAGCAGGTATTTTGGCACTAAAAATGTTTGCACAGCTACAGCTGAAAGCAGAAAGTACACACCCTGTACATTTTTACTTGCTGTTTGGCATTCAACCAGACCATAAAATTAGTAAACTAATGGCTTCTTTTTGTTTTGGCTCAGGTCTCGGTGCTCCTTCAGCTGCCAATCCATTCCAAGCCGAGCAGCCAAAAGTCAGCCTGAATGAAATGAGCTCTAGCTTCACCTCTCCGGTTCCCCAGAGCGCCTCTCTGCCATACAGTGCCTCACTGCCCCTACCCACAAGCCACCAGGGTGCCGCCATCCCTTCGTCGCTCACCCACCCCACTCCGCCTGGTCTGGAGCTGCCAGTGAAGCTCCCTGAGCCTTTGTTGCCCTTCTCCTCGGCCAGCAATGAGGAATCACAAGCTTCACAAATCAACATAAACCCGTTCTTATAAGGGCTCTCCAAACTGGGCTAAAAAAAAGGAGGAATGCTCTTGGAATAACACTCATTTTGCAAACCAAACCGCGGGCCTAAAGATTTGTCTGAAAAGCGTATTATTAATGGATTTTATATCGTTGTATACAACAGTAATGCTTATAATGTCGCAAGCTAGTTCCGCTCCTCCACCACAACCAATGAAAGCTGTTGTACTGTTTCTAATGGGTAACAATTTCAAACAAAACAGAAGCACACTTTGATATTACTTTGTTGTCCACGAGCTTTGTGGTTTGTGCTGAGCCTCAGATCTCTTGCAACAGGCAACACCTGCTGCCCAGTGCCTGAAACGCTCCCGCATCAACTCGTTGACCCCATGAACCTTCTCTGGACCAGAACTGATTGGTTTATTAAATGTATATAAATAAATATCTATATATAATTTGAAAATAATTGTGGGATTAAACTACCTATTGTGTTTTTGAATTTCCAATATGCAAGATGGCATCAGGAATGTAAAACCATTTGCTTGTTAAAACACCAACTAATGAAATACAGCAGCAAATCTGCAACCATTTATTTTTATTCAGAATGATTTACTCTTATTTTACCTCATCTCCTGTTATCAGAAGTACATTTAAACAGAAAATAATCACCCCAAGTAAAAAACAAAACAAAAAAACAGTTTGAGTCTTTGTTTTGCTTTTACATGTAAGTGGGTAAAATCCTGATAAAACTTAAAGGAACATCTAAATCTCATGTAAATGTCTCAATATAAAAAATAAATAAATACAATTGTACAGAATTGGTAGCATCAGTTTAATTAAAACAAAGCGCTCCAGAGACCAATGAAGGAAAAAAAGTGTAGATATTGGCAAAAAATATATTTACATTTATGCTGTTCTCCCAATACTGATAATGGTATATAAACAAGTTGCCACATAAATGGGTGCATCTTACTAAATTATAGTATCACTGAAAAAAAACACCATAAATTCAAATATAAAAGAAGCTTGTATAGATTTGTTATACTCATTAGTCATTTCCACTGTTTACTTGCAGCTAAAGAAAACCTGTAGAAAAATAACTTTAAATACAGAAATGTAATATATGGACTGGATGGCTGATTCAGCAGCAGACAGTGGTGAGTGAACCACTGTGAGTGAACATAACAAATGGTCATTTCTGAAAAAAGTAGGAAAACGTAATGGTAGGAAAAGATTCACTGACCAAGTCCTGACCATGATCAGTTTGTTTTATTTGTTATATTATTTTAGTTTTGCCCCAACTCTTAAAGAGATTTAACAGAGGAATAATCCATGGCCAGGGTTTTAAACAGTCCACTTTTTCCCCCTCAGTAATCCATTTCTGTTTTTTTAATGCTCTATGCGCAATTCAAGTCATTGTTCTGCTGAAAGAACTTAGATTTATGCCAGAAACTAATTTTAGTGACGAATCTTCCCTCTGCACTTTTATCAACATCCAACAAATGATCTATTTCATCCATAGGTGTACCTTTATCTAGCTCTGTATTTTTTCAGTGGCCTTCATTTTCTGGCCTATAAATAAACATGAAGAGTTGTACTTTCCTTTACACAGCGCATCATCTCAGCGACTGTGACCTACTTCTGACTGTTTCTGCAAACATTTTTACTTCTTTTTGTGTCTTTCTCTGCATAATGGTTTCCTCGCTCGATAGTCGGGATGTTTTATAACAATATTCAAATTATCTGCAAAATATGATGACAGTAATTTTATGCAATCTGTAATTGCACAATATGCTTTTAATCATTTGTAATTCTAGAACCTCTAGAACCAGTAGTAAACTGCCTTTGCGTACTGTATTTTTATTGATAAGTCACGCTCCTTGTTCTCCCTCATTCATAAACCGGTAAAACTTAAGATTGAATTTAAGTCAAACTCACATCCATATTTGGATTAATTAAATTGAGTTTTAGCTTAGATTACCTCTCATCAGGCAAGAATGAACTAGCTGGAGCGACTTGTATAAAAGAAAATTGGTAGATGTAACCTAAATGATGATACTGAGCAAACATCACAATGATTATTTCATACAATCGTGCCCTTTTTCCAGCAAATTGGACAAATTTCCCTCTTAAATTTCACATCTGACAAGGTTTGCAGTCCGTTTTTGTTTTCTTTGTCCATCATTAAATGTGGCATCAAATCACCTGAAATCAGAGTTGTTGCTGTAGACTGAGAATCTTGATGTAAAGTCTCTAGAAGGCTTCTCTGGGTTTTCAGAGGAACGTCTCAGTAAAATCTCAAACACAGGTCACTTGTCTGTGACAGACTCCAGCCAGCCCAGCACCTCTTGCAAACCCTGTCCAGAGCGGGCACTGGCCTCCAGCGTCGTGATAGGCTGAGGAGCCGATGCAATGATGTCATCCATTCTGAACAGTGACTTTATCTCTGTGAGGCTCATGATGCAAGGCATGTCCCTGGAAAAGATTGGAACAAAACATCAGCAAATACAACATAACTACCCAAGACACAAGGCTGGGAAATTGGATCTTGAACTGACTTCATGTGACAACTTGCACATCTGGACTGATGTGGATGTTATACCTCTTGTTGAAGAGAATAAGCACAGAGGCACTGTGCAGAGGCTCAGCAGAGAGCACAGACAGCAACTGGATACAGGAGGAGGATATCTGGACAGTGTTGGCTGAATCCACCATGAACTATATGAAAAAAGAAATAAAGATTCTAACTAAGAAAACAGTCCTTTTTCTTACATCGTCAGCATAGTAAATAATTCAACATGTATACTAGGCCCATACAATAACAGAGAAGCAGTCCTGGAAGTAACTGGGCCATATAGGCCCCATGCAGCCTCCAATTTCCCTCACAGTCACCTTCTTCTTTTTCAAGGTCAGGTCTGTTAGGTTGGTTCCTACCTGCAGAAGAATAAATAGTGTGTTGACATTGTAGTGATAATGTGCAGTCAGCGCTGACCTAAGAGTTTATGTATGGCACATGCTTATTGATTTTCCCCGCGAATAAAACTGATAAATCGACAAGCTAATGTCAAAATGTCCAAGAAAAGAAAAATTGATTTACAAGTAAGACTGTGAATGAAGATGTGTGTGAGTTGGTGTCAGGGCGGCAGGTCGCGCTAGACTTATTTTTGTTATCCACTATCTTGACCGACAACATAAAAAAAATCGGTCATGTACTAGTTTTATCCGTGAAATTACAATCATATTAACATCGGCTATTTAGCCGTATTTTATACGCTTTCGTTAATATTCACCATGAATCCAGATCCCATCACAAATTAAGCAGATAAATGCATCTACATTGTTGTTTAATTTGTTTTTAACATTGTATTTTCATACATTTTATGCTAGGGCTGCCCAAGTCTAGTTTTCCAGAGATACCATCTGCAACTTTAGATGCCTTCCTTCTCTAATACACCTGGATCATTGACTCATTATAAGCCTCTACAGTGAGTTGGTGCTAATGAGGGAAGTCAACCTTTTGTCTGGGTTTTTTTTTAGCAGGGATGCATCTAAAAGTTGCAGTCTGAAGGACTGCAGCTGGGCTCTCCTGATTTGTACTGTGGATGTGGCCTGTTGAGGGCCAATATGCTGAAGTGGCCCTCAGTGAAATTGAGTTTGACAACCAAACAAGAAATGGATCATAGAACCTACAGCTGTCATTTCTTATTTCTCTCCGTATATCATATATAATTAAATATTCGGATACAAATTTACAGACAAAATTATTATCCCCTCCCATGAACATGTCATTGTTTTGGAATTACTCGCTCAGTGCTATTAAAATAATTCTAAACACAACTTTTTAAGAAAACATCCTAGATGTATTTTTGGATGCTTAGGAACATTTTCCCACAAGAAATACTGCTGACAGTTTTTGGTTGTCTTTCGTTCACCTATTTTTCTTCCACCTCGACAAGAACCTTCCAAGTTCTACACACATTAAAACCCTCATTCACTGTAGATTGGGTGTTTTTTGGGGTTTTAAGCCGTTTCATCCCTTCTCCAAACATAAACATCTTTATGGCCAAATACCTTCAGTGTTTAGCAGAAACACTAGAAGAGATATAAATATACTTATTGTAAGCTTTTAGTATGGGGTCCATTATCAGCTGCTGTACGTTTGATTATTATGTGAGCCCGTTAGGAATTCATATATAATATAAAACAATATGCTTACTGTGGGAAGAGTCGATGGAGGCGAACCCATTTCGCACGAACCATGTAAACTGATCAGTTCATAAACCTGTAAGGAAACATAACCAAAAAGGAGAAACTGCTGTGGCTTATATTGACCCGTAAAGACAAATATTTTTTAATGTTCGAAATGTCCGGATGTTATATTCAGAGTTATTTCTCAAGCTATGAAACATATTCAATAACTTAACAAGTTCTGTCAACAGACGTTTGAACCCCATTTTTACAGCAGGCTAATTGGAATAGCTACATTAGCTACTAGCCTGTTGTAAATCCTGCTTCAGCTTAAACATTCCCACGAGCATAAAGGATATTTTGTAGGCGTTTAAGTAACAAAGTCTTTCCAACACCAGTTGCTCCAAGAAGTAAACACACTTCTTTGCTGGTCATTTTGCGTTTTTCTGCATGGAGGCAGTAAGTCAAGACCATAATATCATGTTTTCATAGTCGCCTCATTTGGCAACCATAGTGACGCTCACGTGATTATAGTACTTAACCGCAATAGGTCGAGATAGAACTCAATCATCTCATGGCGCCCTCTGATTGGTCTTAACATAATCCGTTAAAAAAAATAACACGGAAACAAAACAATTCTCTCCACGATTCTTTCATGCTCTAAAGAGCCCGTCGATTTAGACGGACTCTGGTCTCCTCACCTGCTGCATTGTCTTTTTTTGTTGTTGCAGTTTTGTGATCTTTACAAGGACAAGCTGTAGAAGAGCATAATGGAAGCTAAATTAAAGAAAGAGCTGGGGACAACTGTGCTGAAGCCAACTGGACACGCAGGCGGGGGAAGCATCAGTGAGGGCCATAGTTACGACACTGATCACGGCAGAGTGTTTGTGAAGATCAATCACAAAAGCGGGGTATTTAGTTTTAGTTTTTAATCATTCTGATTAACAAACTGTTGTTTAATTTGGGTTTTAATCTTGAGTTTGCAATCTGTGCCAAAATTCAGGCTAGTGAAAAAAAAAGGTGTTCCAACGCTGAATTCATTTGTACTGTGCTGTGCAGTAACTTTTCGAATGATAATAATGAACACTTGAACCTGGAAAATACTGGAAAATACAGGAAACTCGTGGAATGACACTGATCAGCGACTGCGTTTGCAATTTGTTTTTTTTTTTTTTACAGGCCAAGTTGATGTTTGATGGAGAGAAGTTGAGCCTGGAAAAAATTTTAAAGACAGAAACTATCAAAGTTCCGAAACCACTGAAGGTGATTGAGCTCGACACAAAGGGCTTCGTATTTGTGATGGAGCATCTGGACATGAGAAGTCTTACCAAGTGAGAGCTCCTTACTTCTAGTTGCAGTGCTTTGTAGTAGAAGGAGGCATGAAAACATTTTGTCAGGTTACAACTTTAAACTTCAATGTTATTTTTGGTATTTATGTTTTTTCATAGACGAATATAATGTATGATTGTGGTGTGGAAAAAAAGTATTCATTATGTTTTACAAACAGAGATGTGTTCTGAATTTATATTGAGCCATCTGGGTCAACGCCACCACTACTTTGCTATTTGTGCCTCATTACTTTTCTTTAGACTTAATTATGCACTACTTTAGGTTGTTCTATATTAGAATTGGACAGTGAAATAGATAACTGTCCGTGGGGAGTAACTTTATATTCCTAAAAGTAATCTGTATCAAATCCACTGAGCAGGTATTCTAAAGAGCTCGGAGAGCAGCTGGCGAATCTGCACCTTCACAACAAAAGACAGTTGGAAAAACAAAGTAAAAAGCAGCAAACAGTGGGTAATTTACTTTAACTTTATTCCAGTGCATGCAAACACCAGGCAACACTGCATTCACAAGGATATTTTCAATTCCACAAATGTCCATGTCTTTTTTATTTTTTATTTTCAAATTACTCTTAGTTTTTTTTAATATGTCTTTCTTTTCGGGTAAAGGAGCTGGACACACTGAACCGGATCCTGTTGAGAAATTTGGCTTTGATGTAAACACTTGCTGTGGATATATAGCACAGGTAAAAATGCATGTCCACATAATGCATTGGTAAACAATGGAGTCAGAGTCTTTGTTTTCCCTCATGTCTTTAGAAAAATGAGTGGCAGAGCGACTGGGTGCAGTTTTACTCCCAGCAGAGGCTGGAGTACCAACTGAACATGGTGGAGGAATCGCATGGGGATCGAGAGGCTAGAGAGCTGTGGGCAACACTGCAGGTGATCTGACTATTAGAACATTACCTTAAATCCTTGTAACACAGTGTGATACCTGTTAATGTAAAGCATAAGTTGTCCCTTCATGACAGCTGAAGATCCCGGAGTTTTTCACCAATGTGGAGGTCGTTCCTGCCCTCCTCCACGGAGACTTATGGGGGGGGAACGTGGCAGAATGTGCAGATGGCCCAGTCATCTTTGACCCAGCTTCGTTCTATGGCCATTCAGAGTATGAGCTGGCTATTAGTGGGATGTTTGGTGGCTTTGACAGCTCTTTCTACTCTGCTTACCACAATAAGATTCCTCAAACACCAGGGTTTGCACAAAGAAACCAGCTCTACCAACTCTTCCATTACCTGAATCACTGGAATCACTTTGGAGATAGTTACAGAGGCTCTTCGATAAGGATTATGAAGAATTTGCTCAGATAAAAACTCTCACAGTGCCAATTAAAAAAAAAAATTAAAGTCTTATCATAAGCCAGGTAATATTTAGATTTTCTTTTAGATAAACAAAAAAAACATATGGCAAGGAGGGAAATTTACTAAACATTCTAAGAGATTCTAAAACATCTAACTGCACGTTGGAATTTCTTAGATGTATTGAAAATGGAGAAAAAACATTTGCATAGTTTAAACAAATATGTTGCAATACTCTGCTGTATTATACACTATTCCATGATTCCATGATTTAAAGCTGTAGCTAAATAAATGAAGTGTAGGTTTCTTTAAGGTCATTAAACTTGGCTTGCCAGAAGAACTAACCCAAAAGTATTAATCTGCTTGGGTGAAGATATGAATTGATATGTGTTATTTTTATTACATGCAGTTGTCCCAGAGTAAATTAAACTCAAGAATTGCAATTCCTGGTATTTTAAAAATATTTGACATATGCAGTCTTTCTCCATGATCCTGATATGCATTGGTTGTTGTCATACTTTTTGCTATTAAACCACTAATAAATTTTGGAATGATTCCAAGCATTTGTCTGAACTAAGTTTTCTTTATTATTTCACTTATCATGTTAAAATCAAAATAAAATGTCTTTATCTCCATAAAGAAGCCAGGAATAAGTACGTGCTTTTGTGGGTTATTAAAATTCTTCAACATTCTTTTTGGCATTGTGTCAGAAATACATGCAGCAGCCAACCTTTGAGAAACCGACCGCAAGCTCTGAGCTCGGCCTGCTGCATTTTGTCTTTTTTGAATCCAATCACTTGCCGTAGCAGGGCGTGGTGGTTCGAAGCGCATCCAGTGAGGGGAATTCCGACTCTTGTTTAGGATTCGGGTAATTTGATTCAGTTCAGTAACAGCTCTTCCAAAATGACTTTTTATTCACTAAGACCTCTACCTCTTACAAATGAGTCAGGTTTGGAAATTGAACTAGCATATGTGCGAACACACATATGAAGATAGTCCGCATTGTTCACAGTAATAGGTTTTTGGCTAGAATAATTTAAATCTGTCAGGTTTTAAACTGACATGGGTTTGACTTTTTTGTAATTTTTCTGCTGTACTGTAATAGGAAAAACTGTCTAAAATACAAATAAAAATTGACTTTATAATTATTAATTTAATAATATCTCAGTTCTCCTAGCTATGGACAGGTTTTCGAGGGATCTCCGTTTTAACAGTGGATATGTAATTAAAAAATATTTGAAAACTTAAGGATATTTCTATAGGCTTAATATACAAAAAAAGTGGGAAAGGGTGAAATATAAGCACAGAAAAACATTGTAAACTAGCAAAACACGGCTCTCGTCGTTCATTTCAAAGAGTTAGCAAATCCGGTCGACTCAATCGGGATTGGCACGTCAACGTGCAGGGGTGGGAAACGTCACTCCTACTCTATAATGCGCCAGCATCGCAGCAGTTAAGATTTTACACTCGTTTTTTGCAAGTAGAATTACTTTACGCTCTTTCTGTACAACACAAAATACAGCATTTTATTCTTAAACGTGTTTTTATTATTAATTCTGTTCCCTCGTAGCTTTTACCAGTTGTTTTGCTAGGGTGGGATGCTAATATTAGCTAGCTAAGTATTGTAAAACTTAGTAAAAGAATAGCCTCCTACAGAGGCTTTCTGTAAATAAAAAAACCCAGCAGTATGGATTTATCGGAAGCAGAAAACGGTTACCCAGAAGGAGGGGAGGAAGGGGTAGATGCTATTATTAAAACATGCGTTTTGGGTGGCTTCAGTGAGAGCAGTGAAACAAAAACACTCATCGGTAGTATTCCAGAGATCCACGAAGACGAGCGAGCCGGGGAGTTTGCAGTTCAGAAGTTCAAAGGTGTGCCAAACCACAATAAAGCACTTAAATCACTTTGGATTTAAACCTGAGTCCTTAACAGTCTGTATTTTTTATGCCAACAGTAATAATGGACAGATACCAGGACCAGCCTCATCTGCTAGATCCTCATCTAGGTACAGTGCAGACATAACCATAAATACTGCTGTTTGCAGACCAAATGAAAAGTCTATTCATTTTATTTTTTGTGTGCTGTTATTAGAATGGGTAACGAATATGCTGCTGAACTTCATAAGGAATGAAAATTCACCCCCTTCACTGGTTCATCTGAGCTTCCAGTTCCTTTATGTCATTTGTAAGGTCAGTTAAAATGTTATGTGAATGACCCAACCTGTAACTCGCGTATGTTTCATACATTTCTCTAACGCATAACTTAGTCCTTTAGTTGGTTTATATAATTGTTTGTTCTCGTTAGGTGAGAGGCTATAAAGTCTTCATGCAACTTCTTCCTCATGAGGTGTCTGATGTTCATCCAGTTCTGGAGATGATATCCAGACAGGATCCTGCAGACTTAAAGGTAAACACTGTCAAAATATTAAATAGATATTCATTCTGCCATTCTGTCTATAACAATAACATCAAAATACATTTAAAAATCTGACTTACGACAAATGGCCATTTAATCTTAGGTTCACATAAAAAAAACTGCAGTTTAATAGTTATGATATTGTTTTGCCTGTGTGAAGCACTTTGTGATCCATACATCTTCGTAAGGTGCTGCAGAAACAAACGTTACCGATTTAGTGCTATTGTGTAGCAGTTTTGTTTGTTATAGTTGTGTGTAAACTATATGCTTTCTACAGTGATTTAGTAAGATCTATTCGTTTCACGTTTCAGACTTGGGAAACGCGCTACATGTTGTTGCTGTGGCTGTCCATGACCTGCCTGATCCCGTTTGACCTTTCTCGTCTGGATGGTCATCTAGAATCAGAGGGCGTTAGAGTTAAAGAGCCCGTCATGGAGCGTATTTTAGCTGTTGCAAAGGTAGGTGATGTAAGAAGGCATGAACACAGTGACATGGTCTCAAACACACAATGATACATTCATTTAGAGGAGTTACATATTTGAACCTGAGTGTGTAATTCTGACTTAATTGTGGCATTAGTAATCTACAGGCCACCATAATTGATATGGACAAAAATATGGAGGTCATCAAACCAAAAGTTCAGATCTACAATAATCGATTAATACCTGCTGGTCTCAGGTTTGCAACCAGCTTCTGAAACCAGTAACCTCCTCCCAGTGTCAGAATCTCACTGAGGAAAAAAACTGCATTAGGTTTTCTATCATTTTAATATTCCTGCTATAACTGATGGATATTTGCATACAAAATAAGTCAATAAGGTTTCATTTACAAGTTTTATATCTTTGCGTTATGAGATAGATCTCAGCCTACTGGTGACAGAAAAAGTAGATTTTGGTCTCAAAAAGTATGGGCACCCCTGCTCTAAAGCGTCAAAAGCCGTATAAAAGTCTAAAAACAAAAAGCTATTATTATTTATTAGCTCTGAATAGTCTAGTAGATCCAGCACAGGCTTTAAGTTGTTTGTGATGTGTCCTTGGGACATGACCTCTGATTGAGATTCATTAATAATACAACCATGGGTCTGTTTAATTCTTCTGGCCATAATAATAGCAAAGACTTTATAATCATTGTTCAGTAAACAAATAGGTCTCCAATAGGTGATTTGTCTTTGCCAGCATTCGGGATCAGAGTAATAAGTCCTTGCGTTAAAGTAGGGGGGAATTCTCCATAACCAATACTTTCTGAAAGAGTGGTAAGATTAAAGTGACTAAGATCTTTTACAAATATCTTATAAAACTCACATGACAGCCCATCACTATCAGGCAATTTGTTATTTTTAAGACTTAAAATAGCCTCTTCTACTTCCTCTAGAGCAGGGGTGTCCAAAGTCGGTCCTCAAGTGTCGGCATCCTGCATGTTTTAGTTCTCTCGCTGGTTTTACACACCTGCATCAAATGATGGTTTGTTAAAAGGCCTAAGCAGAACACTGACTTGATGAGGAGGTTGTTACAACCACTAGGGAGAGAACTAAAACATGCAAGATGTCGGCCCTCAAGGGCCGACTTTGGACACTCTTGCTCTAGAGTAAGGTTAGCATCACACATTTTGCTTTCAGACTCAAATATAACTTTCCAATGTTTAATGGAGTCAATCAGTAAAGAAGCTTTCTCATCTCGAGTTTTTAGAGGGATAGAGATTGTTGTACAAATTGGAACAAAATGATCCAAGGGTTTTATGGTCTGATACAATCTTGTCATTGACTTTTAAGTGTGTCTAAAGTATTATGAAGTTTAGACTTTTCTGAACTAAAAAAGAACACTGCTCTCCTTCCTCCAACCACCTCGCTGTAGATCTGACAAACGCACCGCGAGCCTTCTGTTTATACATTTCATCAAGTTTAATTTGACCTTTACTAAGGAGACACATATCATCCTCATTGTTAATCCTAGAGAAAGAATATATCTGAGAGCAAATACTTTCTTCCTCTTGCCGTCTTTTTTTGCAACATTACTACTAAAGGATCTCATAAATTTTCCTGTCGTATTTTAACAGTTCCCAAAAGGCCCTAAAAGAGCTGTTTACAGGCTTCCTCCCAGCTAGATTTAATCAGGAATCTGATCATATGAAAGAAGACTGTTGTAGCTTATAAGTTTATATTGCTTCAAGGCTATTGTTTAAGGCTATGTTTTTCAATAAAATAAGATTGGAACATTGAAAGTTAATTGTGACTTTGTAACACAGAGTTGGTTATATATTTAAAAAAAACAAAAACATCGATATCGGAATCGGCAGGTCAAAAATTTTTAAAAATCGGTGATCGGAAATCGGCCAGAAAACTGCAATCGGTGCACGCCTAGCTTCCACCTCCGCCACCGCGCTCAAGTCAGAGCCTTGCCTCCTCTTATTGCACTGAGTTTTCTAACAGCTTATTTTGAATGCCGAAAAGTTATCTTTCAGTAGCCTTTTTCCTGCAGAGGGAGTTGAGACCGTTAGCAGTCAACGGTTCCCTGCCGGTGTTATGCCCAGAAACGCGTGCCTGCCCAAAATGGCATCTCCTGTCGCGGGAGCGCGCAGGGGAGCTCTAAGCTCTCGCATGTTGACGAGAAAACGGACTGGAATATGACCGAAGAGGAAATTTTAAAGATATTTGTAACATTATCACGTTTCTTAGCCATGTAATCCCTAAAACGGTGGAAAGTCACCGTCGATTCTCGACCATGAAAGCGAGGGTTGTTCTGAGACACCTATGAACACGGTTGCTCTCCAACTGCTCCTCTTGCCCCGCTCCTTTCGATTTATTGTTCATATCGTCTCAATGCGAGCGGCGTTTTATTATGATTGTACACCACCCGTGTAGAATGTCCCAGTCCATTTAATCAAACGTACCAATCTTATTAGCCGCCACCGTGTTTTGGAAGTAGACTTGAATTCGCTCTCGTGTGATGTGAGTAAAATCTATGGTCATAAGTTCCTAAGCAGTTATTTTGGAGCAGTGCGGTTTGGTTAAAATTCAACAATATAGCACGAAACACAACAAGTTACTCACCATTTTCTTTTAATTTGAATATTTTGTAGCAGACGGACATTAAACGTAGCGCACGTTATGAAGGTTGTCGGTTAACTAAAGCCTCGAGTTCCGAGAGGAGGAGAGAAAAGCTAGGCAGTATCGTTGAAGCTCCAACACAGCACAAAGTCTTCAGAAACAATTAAGAATTACAAAAAACACATATTTCTAAACAAAAACCACTTCATTGTACTGGGCATAGAAATAATAACTTAGCCTTAAATGCGTTAATTACAGGTCTTACATTTTGTCGAGGCAGGGCTATTTACTTTAGCATATTCTATTTAATTTATTTTTTTCATCAGACGTTTCTGTCAGGCAAAAGTTTGAGCATAATGAAGTGAGCGCTTCGTTATGTTCTGCACCAATCTAGCTGCTGGATTGAGGCGGTTGAGGCTACTGCTAACTTACTGCCAATAAATCCTTGCTAGCTAGATTTGTTGTCCACTTAAACTTGTATTGGGGAATTCAGCAAGTACTCTGGGCACAAGACAAAGCTTAATAAAAATCTTAATAATGCAGATTCAAAAACATACATGTTTTGAATTGTTTGGGCATTTGTTAATATAAATTGCCTCCTCACTTTTTTGTGTGCGTATTTCAAAGTTTTTACAGAAAAAAGCAACTTGAGATCTATTTAGTATTATTTTTTTCTCCATGTCTTTGTAATAATCAAACTGAAAAAAATAAACTGTACCATTTATGCCCGATGGTAAAAGTATGTAACCTTATGACCTGAAGACCTGTTTTATGTTCCTATATCAGTCCAAGAACTGTTGTGGTATTTATTGTCTGTGCTTTTCCTGTGCTGAGATATGTTGTTGTAGACATTCAGTGGAGAAGTGGCACCATCAGTTGTCTAGATGTGCTTAAGTTTTATTAATTAATCTGTCAGGGAAATTGTTGTTCTCAGTGTGTATTTTTCATTGCAAAAACATCATTATTTGTTGCTAATACACAAATTAAATACATTTGAAACAAGATATTTACTTATATTTTTAAAATTATTTAAATTCTTTCTTAGGAAATAATTTTTTGTGTACTTAAAATTTTCTTTTGTGCTTGTTTGGTTTTGTAGACGTATCTATTTGCCATGGGCAGTCCTAGAGATGCTGCTCCAGTTCTTGTTTCAAAGTAAGTACAATGTTGTTGTTTTTTTTTTTTTTGCTTTTTGCCTGTTTTTACTGCTGTTTTCAAGTTAAATTTAAATGAAATTGCAGTTTGAAATGCCGTAGGAGCTATGGTGTTTTAACTGACTCTTATTTTCAATTAACTTCCAGTATAAGTCACCATTATTGGCATATAATAACCAGTATTATAGCACTATCAACATAAGTGTAAATAAGTCACGATACAGTTGAATTAATATTGTTTGTAATTACATTTAGGCCAACAATAGTTTAAAAATGTTTAAACATACATAAAATAATTTCCAAAAATACAAGAAAGCATTTTTTTATTAAAATGGCTATAAAAATTCAAATCAAGCTATAGTAAAAAGGTATAACTTATTTATTTAAGCAGAGTTGCAGTGGAATTTTTTTTCTTTTAGAATAAAATAAGTTTTGTTTTTATATTTTGTTTTTATAACAATGTAGCATATCAGTAACCATTGTATCTTTCCTCATATCTCACATACTAGCCCATACTAAATCAGGACATAATTTATCGTATGCTGAAATTTGAAATCTTATCATGTTGCTGAAAATGTGATGTATAAATAAAATTACTTATACATAAAAAAATAATAATTAAAAAAAATTCCTTGCTAATTTTTTAAGAGAAAAACTTGGTATTCCACTAACCTGAAAATTGTGTAGTGTATCTGACCTATTTTTGTTTTTTCTTTAATGCTTAGAATCATCACAGTTGCATCTGAATTGTTCAAAAATCAAATCTTATGTTAATATTCATTAAGTGATGAAAATAACCTTCATCATCACTAGAGGGCAATGTTGCTCTTGGAATATGTTTGCCATGTCGACCTGTGTTTATCCTCATAAAACCTCTAATATTTCATCTGTCGGATTCTACGCGGCTCTACAGGTTTATGACACGCCCCGACGTGAAACAGAAACATCTCGGGTGCTTTCTGGACTGGAGTCTCACCTCTATATCTCAGAGCAGTGGCGACTCGATGATAGAAATCAGGAAGCTGGACGGTGTCCTGCAGTCCTTGGTAAAGTCTGCGCCTGTGATTCGGAGTTCACGTCCGTGTTAGGGGTGGGGATTTGAGGACGGAGTGTACGTGCTCAAATTTATTCAACCTGTAATTTACAAGAGCTGACATGATTGGTATGCTTTACACAATAGTTAGTGTGGTTGTAGCAGGTGTGTAATGCACCTGCTGCCTGTGTGGGATCTGTTGCTTCAAGTAACTTAGGAGAGTTTAATCTGCAGCTTTAGGCTAAACGGTTTCTCAGCAAATGACAGCCATGCTGAAGTAATGGGGCTACATTCAGGTTTTGAGCATAATGTCTCACACATGACCTCACTGAAGATGTCTCATTGTTGATAAATTATTTTTTTAAAAAGTTTCAGTGTGTAATAAGAATTTTTTTGGACCGGTACAAAGGAAACATTTCATTCATTGGAACATACATCTTCACAACATGTTCAGAATTGTTTTGCTTTGAGGCTTTCAAAACTGGCTAAGTGTTCTCTGTCACCAGAGTCCATACAACTTCTAATGAAACTCTTTTGCAAAGAGCTATAAATGACTAAGGGTTCATCTGCAGCCTGAAGTGACCCAATTCAGATTTTTTTTGGCAATTCTGATTTTTTTGCCGGGGCCGTCCTGTAATTGCGACCTGTATGCATTCTGCAGTGTAAACGGGCAAACGACCTAAAAGTGTCCAGCATGTGCAGTAGAGGGCGCCATAGCGTCAGCGTTCTCAGTGTTCTGCCAACTGCCATAAAAAGAAGAAGAGCTCAGTGTTTGCGGAAGTAAACATGGAGGCTAACGGTGGAGCTCAGCTTACACGTTTGAAGTTGTTGTCCGGCCAGAGCAGCATATTAACAACTTATTCCTCATATAGTCCGTCATAGTTGTTGTTTTTCTTCCCGCTTGTGCATATCAGGACACAGAATAGTGAGATTTGTTGAGAATCAGTGACTTTCAGTTCGAATGAATGCAACCTGAACATTAGGTCACATTTGAATCGGATAAGTAAAGAATCCAATCTGTGCTGTTCACACTGCCATGAAAAGATCGGATATAGGTCACATTACGTCAAAAAAATCGGAATTGGGTCACTTCAGGCTGCAGTGTGAACGCATCCTAAGATTTTAGCAAATTACAAGATTATACAGTTAGACTAAAAATATAAAGGATTGTTATTTAAATGAAATATAATTATGTGATCCAAAACTATTCATTTTTATTAGATTTTTCTTTCTATTTCAATGTCTTATAGGCAAAACTTTTTAAACATGGAAAACGAGATGACTTTCTACAGTATGGTAGGCTCCATTTCCCACTAAAGTTCATTGGACAGTGAGAAAATACTGATGTTGTGATAATTTCTTGTTGCCTCTGATATTCCAGCTCCTATAGTTCTGCGTAATCTGGAGCAGAAACGTCTGTCAGAGAGCAGCGAGGCCATGCTGCGAAAGATTCACATCAAGCTAATTCAGAGGCTCGGCCTTACATTCCTGAAGCCACGTTTGGCTGCTTGGAGGTCAGATATTATGCTAGTTTACTCCAGTTATCACAGGTTTATTGTATGATTGCCTAGGATTTCACTTTCTTGGAACTAAAATAATTGAATGAAGGTTTTTGTAGTCAGATAAACTGATTCATATGTTTAGTTTAGGCATTTGTACTTTTTCCCCCAACTAGATTCTAGCGAAACATTTTTGTCTTCTTCTGTTAGTAAAGGCTGCAAAACTTGTGTGTTTTAAAGGAGGAATATGTGTGTTTCCAGGTACGAGAGAGGCAGTCGCTCACTAGCTGCTAACCTTTCTGTGTCTCACACTGCTGCTGCTGTCAATCCTGAGACGGAGACTCAGGAACAGGAAGAGGACTATGACATTCCCGAGGAGGTGGAAACTGTGATTGGTAGGTCATCATCTGCACTCAGTTTTTTAGTGAAATACAGCTGCTTATTTTGTGGCTTCTTTGTCTTCTTTCAGAGCACCTGCTTGTTGGCCTGAAAGATAAGGAAACAGTTGTTCGCTGGTCTGCAGCAAAGGGGTAAACAGTGTTTTTATACGACACCCAGCAATGATTTATTTAAAAAGGCCTCCTTGTTGTTACTTGTCTTTGGCACTTTTTATGCAGAAACAAGTCATTGTGTGTGGTTAAAATTTATTTGATTTTTTTTACAGCATTGGGAGGGTGACTGGGAGGCTTCCGAAGGAGTTGGCAGATGATGTAGTCGGATCAGTTTTGGACTGCTTCAGGTTGGTTTATGCTTTGGGCAGATTGGCTCCATCCATGAATTACACTTTCCCAATTATATTAGTTTTAATTTTGCTGCTGCTTTCTTATTTATCGAACAAGTAAAAGGTCCTGGGAAAGGTTTACATTTAGTTTTATATTCTACCGTGTTCTTTGTTTTAAACTGGAAGGTTGTTTTCTGTAGTTTTCAAGAAACAGATAATGCCTGGCATGGAGGCTGCCTCGCACTGGCAGAGCTAGGAAGAAGAGGTCTGCTGCTTCCATCAAGACTGACTGATGGTATGTATGCTCACGTGGACTTCAATAAATGGACAAACAACTCAATAAGTCATGTTTTTATTTCTTACTTTACATTTTTTTCAGATATTTACATTGATAACACATTTTTACATTTATATTTTTTGCTGATGTTTATATAAAGATGACAGGGTTTAAATAATGTGTCCCCATTTTACCCTTGTAAAACAAAGGTAAACACCAGATACCGACTGTATCCTGAAACCTGTAACAGCACGCCTGTAGATAAAACAAGTCATTTTGATTTTCTTTTTTTCCAGAATGTCATTGTATCTTTTCTGCAACAGTCAGAGTCCAGTTGTTAGGAGCGGGTCCTCCTCCTCAGAGTTGGGCCTGTTGCTTTTGTTTTCTTGCTCAGTTTTTGATATTTGCTCTCACTCTGGCTATTGTTACGTCTTTTCAAGCCACTGTCTTTAGCTCTTTTAGTCAACTTGGTATTTTTTGGAGAGTCGGGAGTTGTGAAGTTCATTGAGTCTTCAGAGGGCAGGACTTTAATGTGAAAATCACCTGAAGAGGCTACAGAGCTTGCAGTGGCAAGTTGGCAGAGAGCCAGAGCTGCAGTCTGCCTCTGGTCACACGGTTCTTCGTCCAGATCTTCGTCCACTGTAAGTGGAAGGTCCTCTGAAGGGCTTGGAGCAGAGCTGTAGGTTGGGCTGCTGTGAGAAGCTCGGAGGCTGAGATTCAGAGGGAGCTCTGTGCCGTTCACGTTATCTGAATTGCAATCCATCGTCCTCTGTTCAGATTTCTGCTCATGGTTCTGGTCTCTTTTTGACAGGTTTAGAGGAGCTACATTGTCTGATTCATCTTGATGTTTCTTATCAGACAAGGAGACATGTAGACCGCTTCCATTCAACCTGAAAAGGACATTTAAAAATTTTTAGAGATCAGTTACTGCAAACAGGACCATATCACTTGATAAGGAAAAGGGTAAACAACCAGAACTTTTTCTTACCCTCCATCTAAGCGATGGCTTCCTAACTGAAGCAAGGTTTCTGCCGACTCTTCTTGTCTTGAATCTTTTGTGACCGGTTCCACAACTTTAGATGTGTGTCCAAGCTGGAGGGAGGTCTCCGACTCACCGGTGGTCGTGCCCTGGGAAGACTCTGAGTCTCTCTGGACAATGTTTGCTTGACTGGGTCTGTCAGGTGACCCTAAGGCTGAGCAGCCCTCTTTAGGACTCAGCCTGGTTGTTTTGTCTCCACTTTGGTGACTCTCTCCTTGGGCGGAGCTGTGAGAGGTGTTGTGACTGGAATGTGAATACATGTACAAGTCATAGTCCTTCTGGCCAAAGCCTTGACCGTAGCCATCGAAAGAAAAATATCTGTGTCCGGTAATTGGAATGGAAAGCTCATGGGGTCTGTAAAAGGTGTAAGGCAGAGGAGGGCCAGGGTGAAGAGTGTGGCAGTATCTGTAAGGATAAGTGGGGAATGGGGTTCCATGGGTTGGGGCAATGGGTGGTTGCACCATAGATCTTTGGGTATCTATAAATTCCGGTTGGAAAGACTGGACATTTGAATCATTTACAGGAATGTGTCTGGATAGATAGTATGGTGGATACAGGGGTTGTTCAGGCATGAGGTAAGGAGGGTATTCAGGAACCATGAGAGGGGTGAAAGATTTGAAAGGAAGAGGTCTGGGCCATTGGCTGCTTGGATGGCTGATGTTAGAGGTTGGCGAATCCTCTCTTCGCTGCACAGTTGCAACCAAGGCCTCACCACCGTCACGGTTGGGAGTGACAGGGGAGAAAGCAGATGGGCGAGGCAGAGCCTTGGCTTCATCGCTTTCTGTGAGTTCTCTGTCTGTGAGTGTATTTGGTTTTGTCACACTCTGGTTGTCGTTGCTCATTGGACTGTCACACCCAACATCTAACTCTTCTGTGTCATCTCTGCTCTCGTCTTTCTTCTCTTCCACTCCTTGTTTCTCAGAACTAAGGCTTTGGACTGCTGGGAGGACATTTGTACAATCCTTAGGTTTGACAGAGACTGCCTTTGCCACAGCCTTCGATTGTCGGGGGGCTTGTCCATTTTTTTGAGACACCAAGGAGATTGAATTTTGACACAAATTGTATTTCATATGATTGAAGAGATGAGACTTTTCATTACAGGTGAAAGGACACTGGAAACATTGGTACTTAAAAGGTTTGCCTGGCGGACGAGGGATGTAGTGAGGTCTTTTTGGCTTGCGCTCCTGATCTGTTTCCATCCTGATGCTGACTATCCTGAAAGAAGAATATAATATATTCTAGGTGAAGTAGCAATGCTGCAGAAAACTGAATGTTGAATTAGTGAATGTAACTTAAAATCTATTTGTTTTCACTGAAGTCATTGTTAGTCTGGCCCCAAGTGATGGGTTGTTAGACTGGTTCAGAGAAAGACCTTTTGTCATTTGAAGTTTTAGCTATGCGTTTTTTTAGTTGCATGGCTAGAAAAATCTCCTGGTGCACAAAACACCTCAGCCTCAGGCTACATTTGTTCCTTTTCAGTGGAATGGCTACTAAGCAGAGAAATATTTAAATTTGAAAACCTGTCTGCTTTATGCAAATCTGTCACTGCATTTTTGCATATATCCCGGTCCAGGCTTGGTTTAGCGTTGGGCTGTTGACATCAGTCGACACGTGCCAGCTAACGCTGCCTGCTCACGCATCAGTCCCGTTTCTATAATTCTCTAATCATCTCCCTATAAAGTTAGCAAGCTGCTAAATCACCAGACAGACGGTTCATTCTTTAAAGTTTCGCAGACCTGGAGGGCATGCAGAGACTTGCTTTCTCTTACACCAAAACTGTGTTCTGTCAGCGTGGGAACTACAAGTCAACCTGCTTACCAACCTGCTTCCCATGACTACACCTGCGGGATGCATTCATCACTCGATAAGCTCACTGCCAATGAAGATTGCAGTGAGATTCAACTTTGCTCATTGTCAGAGCGCTGTAATCTAATAACTGAAATCCTTTTGGTATATATAAAACAACGTCTCAATACGGTTTCTGTTTGAAAGATTTGCGTGTTCTCTCTTGAATTAAACATCACCTAAAGATGTTAGTTTAGGGCTACTGGGTGTGCATTGAGAAACCGGCTTGTCGTGCACTGTCGCAATAAGTTGTCACTCAAGTTTCGGCTAAAGTAGCATGCGAGGACACTCCCTTTCTAAGGAACATAAATTTTCTTTAAAATACCATTTTAAGTCGTTCGTCTTGTGAATATGCTGCAAATCAAAATTATTTCTTTAACTGAGGATGGCATCCAGGAAACATGAAGAGGAGGAGTTATTTTAAAATAAAAAAAGAGCAACAATCTTTTAATTCTGTAATTCTTTGTTCATTATCAACTTAAGCCTTACAGAAAGGCATGCATCAGTTACGTACGCCAATAGTAGCAGTCTGAACAGAGGTTAGATAGGATCTGTTTGTAACAGGTGCACAGCTTGTACATATCACTGCTATCTACAGCTCAACTAAAACTGTGGTGACATAGTCAAACTTTGTCAGTTGTTTGTTAAAAGACATATTGTTAGGGTTAGGGGGTTAGCGACAAGACACAAATTGGACAAAAATTACCTTTTCTGATTGAAGCAGCAACGTCTGTTCCCGTAGGTGAAGCCCGCGTAGAGGAGATCCACAGTTCACAGTAAATGTCAGTATCTGGTTTAAAGTGCTCGTTTTATCAGCTCAGAGTTTAGGACCCATTTGCTGGATGAGTGTGATGGGAAGTGTGATCTTAGCTGTGTGCTGAGTTCGTCTTTGTAAGGTGTTTTCTCTCCAGTGGGTGGTGCTTCAGCCCAAACAGCAGGGCCCTCGGGCAACAGTGATGCACCTGATATTAGTCAGGCCTCAAGCAATGATTTAAATGTTGAGTTGGAGATATAACTCTTTCTGTATCCTTATCTAGCTTTTGTTAAAATGGTCAAACAAGCTTTACTCCACACTGACTCCACGTAGATTTTGTAAAGTGAAGTTCAGTAGAATCTGACAGGACCTGCAAGTGATTTGCATTTACTGCGTGATTCTTCTGTGTGGTGTTGCAGGATTAGTTTACATGAAATATGAACTTAAAAAACTGAATTTGCTAGTTGTTCCTCTGTTAAGAAATTTGAATAATATTCCTCATAATTACTCAATGTTTTAACACAACATGTGAAGTTGGATAAAGTACTCTTGTTTTTATGAAACTTTTATTATCTGATTTCTATCTTGAGATATTCATCAAATTGTTGTATATTTCAGTTGTGCCACTTATAATGAAAGCACTGACCTACGATGAGAAGAGGGGAGCCTGCAGTGTCGGTTCCAACGTGCGTGACGCTGCCTGCTATGTCTGCTGGTCTTTTTCCCGAGCTTATGACCCCAAGGAACTCCAGCCATTTGTCACCCAGATTGCAAGGTAACACCTGTTGCTATTAATCGTCCCTAAAGAAAAATACATAAATATCACCTGAAATATTTTTTATTTTATCTTTCGGTTGTAAGGTGGTCCAACAAACAATGACTGTGTGAAGGTTAATGGCCCTTCCATTTAAAACAACTTCAGTTTTCAGGATTAAATATGAGAAAACAGTTTGACAAGGCAAAAACATAAGTTATGCCAAATCCTGTCTGCTGATGAGGCGGTAACACTGCATAAAGAACTTAAAGAATCTCTCAGCATTAGATTATTATGTTGATAATCTAATTCTAACTGTAGTAGAGACACTTTAAATGACTTAGAACCAGTCAGCCTAAATAATATCAAAAACTAGGTCATCATTTGTCAAGAAAACAACTTTTATTTTAAACATTATTCCTACTTTTTCTTTGTGTTACCTTCTACACCTACAAAGATGAAAAGTAACAATTAATGCTACACAATTCTCATCCACTTGCTATTGACAACCTAAAACTATGGGTCTTAAACCTGATGTAACTACTGTAAAAGTTCTGCCTGTGAAATAGACACTTTTAGTTGAGGAAGATTTGTTTAAAAGACAAAATCTTCATCCTTAAACCAATTGAATCCCGAATAGTTATTAATAACATGTGACAAAGGTAACATTTTGTCACTAGAACCGCCAGTAATAATGAAAGCATTTCTCTCTTTTTTTTTTTTTGTCCAAACCTTGTTCACATCTCTTTTTGGAACCATGGTGGTTTCTCTAGAGAACACTACTGCTATTACCAATAACGGCTATGTCTCTTTGGGAACAAACAGCTTCTTGGGAAACCAGGGAGGTCACATTTAAGATGGACCAGTGGCTCTTGCTTCACTCTTTGGCATCTTTTTACTTTATATTTAGAAGCAGGGGATGCGCATATGAAAACTTGCTGAAGTTTTACACATGTGCGGAAGATAAAAATCAGAGGTTGGGTCATGCAGAGACCGACTCAAAAATAGTCAAGCTAGCATAGCATGCAATACATAGCAAACATTCATCGCAACAGTTATCAATGGAAATTGATCAAGCTTCAGGATTGTGTCGGAACCTATTTGAAGTGGTAGCTTTCTAGAGAGGCCTTATCATGAGGTCTTGATCAGCCAGTCAGAAGCAGACTGAGGACTGGCGCTGTAATGACTTGCCAGCGCAGGAAATTTTACATGACCAAATTTGTACCTCTCCTACAAAATCAGGGAGTCAAAACTTGTGCAGAAAGTATTACCAATCAGCAGTGACCGTTGTCACAGTAATGATTTTTCGGCAAAAGCAGCATATTATTTTTGAAAAGTCACTCCAACAAGTAAAATAAACATTCAATTTGTCGGAAACATAATGTTCAACTTGCCGGCTTAGAAGGATGGGAGAGCAAAGAATTTTTGGTAAAAAATGTAAAGGTTGGTTGACATTCTAAGATTATGTTTCTACATATTTACTTAGACATAGTTGTTTTGCAGTTTGTTCTTGCAGTTGTCTGTATTTAAGTATTTTAGGTAAATTGCTGTAAAGTGCAGCGGAGTTGTAAAATCCTCTACTATAAAGAAAAACACTATCAGTAAATGCTACTTTTTTTGGTTGTGAAACCCCTTATCAGTGAGATTTGCATAGAAACTGTGCAGTTTGCCTGTAAGCTGCAATTTACTGCCTCAAACCAGTTTTTCTGACACGTCGGTACCTCTACTTATCCAGCTCTAGTTCACTGGGTACTTTGCTAAATGCATATTAAATAAAGCTGGAGGGCAGAAGAACTGCTTTCATTTGCAATGTGTCATGCAGTCATTTTAGGTGATTGTCATTTGATGATGGGCAGGAAAGTTTGGCTTTACTGTAGATGTGTTCAGGAAAGAGTTTATAAATGCTGTATAAAGTTGTAACAAACTGAAAGTATGACTTAAAATAATGTCAACTTAGCTGTATAAAGGGTATACTAATAATAAATAATAAATAAATAATAGTGGGTACTGTTTGATATGGAAAATAAGCATTTGCAATGTCAGTATGACCTTATAAGGCTTGTGTGAGTGCATTTATTTAACACCAGTAATCTGCTTCTTTTAGATCGTTGTGCAGACAGTTACAAAGATATTGAGAAGTTTCTTCTTGTCTTAAATCGTTCAGGCTGAGAAAGATGTCTTTTGTTCAAGTAGAGGCTCCTCATCCACAGTAGAAAAGTAAAAAACGTATTATCTCAGGATTCGCACATCTAATTTCTAACCAGAACACAGACGCAGCTCATCACCCAGTGCACTCAGTCTTTGTTAACAGTAACGGTTTATGTCATGCTTTCTTGCCTTGCAAGTATGGACCTGCGGCCTCTGACTGTGCAGACCAGCTCTGCAGTGTCAGAGTTAACCCCTTTGCAAATCATCATCAGGGCCCGGGACTACACCCTCCCTTTCCCTGGGCCACAAGATTGCCAGGTTTCGCCTGCTGCTGTAGGTTTCGGTCGCCGTTTGGCAGAAACGCTGGGACAAGCTGGTTCCTGCTCTATTCATCAGAACTCGATGACAAGTCCTGAAAATGTGTTTTTGTGAAAATGGCCCTTTGTGACTTGGGGGCACATACAAACAGTTGTGTTCTCCTGCAAAGTTGCAACATGCATGAATAGACCTGTTTGCAACTGTAGGACTTTCAGTATGTTCTTCTCACCGATACCTTAGGTTTAGATATTGTATAGAGCTGTGTTGTTTTTCAAACCCTCTGGGTAGAAGCAGGTTTTTTTTTTAAGGCAAACCACATCCTAAGAAAATGAACATGGTCAGCTGCGTTTTCGTTTTTCTCAGGGTGTCATCATCATGTATATGTAAGCAACCCCACACCCCCATTCTCACACACACTCCCTGAGATTTTCAAAAGTAATGTAGTGTGAAGGGATAAAACCTCTTATGTTGTTCAAGAGTCATGGGTAATGATACAACTGGTGTTGAACTGATGCACTGAGGAAACGGAGGTTGTTTTGAGGTTATGGTTTGCCTCTGATTGCAAAAGGGTGTGTTAAATCTGGATTATCACATAAAACACAATTTCTCCACAGCGCCTTGCTGATCACCGCTGTGTTTGATCGCAATATCAACTGCCGCAGAGCTGCGTCTGTAAGTTCGCTAGTAAACCTCATCATGCTGCTTTTCCAAAGATTGTGAATGAGAAAACTTTTATTTTGTGTCTCTTTTCGTCCCAGGCTGCTTTCCAGGAGAATGTCGGCAGACAGGTTTGTGACTGAGCATTATGACAGTATTAGCCTTATTTGACGCCTATTTGCAGGCAAATATCCAGTTCATGCTCAAACTTGCCTCATTACGAGGAACTTTTAAAGAAAATGGCCTTCTAGCTTAGCTACAGGGCACCAGGAAACACCGAATGTGCCAGTAGCCTTTAAGCAAGAACTCTATAGATTTGTCATTACTTGAATTAGGAACTCTGTCACTGACTGTAGACATCTTAAATCAGGGGAGCTCAAACTTTTTGAAAGCAAGATCTACTTTTTCTCTCACCAGCCACCTGAGATCTACCTCATGACACAAAGACATAAAAATTGCAAATTAAACTCTATTGACTTATTTTATATGCGAATATGCATCAGTTAAAGCAGAAATAATAAACAGAAAACTTCATGCAGTTTCTTCCTCAGTGAGATTCTGAGACTGGGAGCAG
>CAEGAF010091976.1:0-32712 GCA_903067075.1 Micropoecilia bifurca | reverse complement strand
CGGGAAGACCGGCAGGACAGCCAGACTGAGCACAAGGAGGCTCTGGAGGTGGGGGCTCCGCAACAGCGGCAGGCTCTGGAGGCGGGGGCTCCGCAACAGCGGCAGGCTCTGGAGGTGGGGGCTCCGCAACAGCGGCAGAGCGTCGCTGTCCGAGCTGAAGCAGGCCACGCTACCAGCCATCCTACTTGACGGCCAGGTGCCAGCCTTGCCCCCTGGAAGCCCATAAACACTGGGACTATAACTGGAGGGGGGCTTGCTGTAGTGGCTGGACGCGGACGTCCAGCCACTACGAGAGGAGCCGAAGAAGGTTCTAGAGCGGGAACTGGCAGAGACGAAGTGGACACTAGAGGTGACAGAGTGGAGGTGGGTTGTTTTTGAAGCTGGTAGATTTCATAAAGTCCCAAAACTAAATCAAACAAGGTTGGATGACCTCTGTACTTATTGAGGAGATTGAGACAGTCCGCATCTTTGTAATCGCTCCAGTTCTCTGGGCCCATGATGTTCTTTATAGAGTTCCTCGCTGGTTCTTGGTCAGGTCCTTCTGTCATAAAGTGGGGTTGAGGTGGTGGTGAGGATAGACGCAGGGATCCATGTATGATGATGAATAATGATGGTTTTAATGGTTAGATGCTCAAAACAATCCGACAACAGGCAGCACGGCAGAAGACGAGCAACAGCGGTAGCAACTGAGTAAGGAGACTGACATAAACTAGCAAATGCCGACACAGGACTTGGCAGTACGACTGTGCCAGCAGTTAACGATGAAGAGAGCGGAAAACAACAGGTAGACTAAATACACACGAGGTAATCAAGGGAACGAGATACACCTGGGAGACAATCAGCTGGGAAGCCGCAGAGACAGGACTCACAGGGAACAGGATGAGACAGAGAAAACGGAAAAGAAAAACATGGATCATAACAGTTACATTAGAAAATATATAATAAAATGTCCATTTTCCTTTTAAAAAAAAGCACGAAAAAGATGATTTTCATTTTCAGTTTCTTTAAAAAGTTACATAAAGTCTATGTAGCAACAGAAACCCTTGCCCTTGATCCAGTCCTTCTTGTTCATTTTGACATGTGTTTCTTCATCCGCTGTATTTCCATCTTAATCAAAGAAAGACACAGTAACACATATCAGATATTATTATTTAAAACCTAATTTCAGTTTCATTAAATAAACTATTTACAGACTAAGATGTACTTGTACCTGCAAAGTTAAGCGAATCCTCTTCTCCTCATCAAGCTCATTCATCAGCAGCTTAATTTCTTTGCTGAAAAAAAAAAGATTTGATTTAAATAAAAAGTTCAAAAACAGTTCAAATGTTTGCTGTTCTGAGCACTTGACAATAAAGATATCTAACTATTTAGGAAATACAATGCATTACTTAGGCCTACTGTTAAGGTAACATTTGAATTAAATTGAAGAGGTTGAATTGCCAAAATACAATTGTTTAGTCCTACTTGTGTCGACTCTTCATCTGTTCAAACTGGTCCCTGAGGTCTTTTAACTCGGCCTGCAGCTGTTCCACATTTGGCTTGATATTTTTCTCTGGGCTTCTTGGTCGGGGATCTGAGTTGAGGGTTGGTGGCACTGCTGGATTTAGCACAGCAGAGAGAGCCTTGGGCAGCAACGAGGAGAAAGACTCCTTTGACATATTCTTGTCTGCAGCCTATAGGATAGAAAACGCCAAATCAAAATTACACTTAATTTTCCTGTCTGTGTCACCAGTAATCAATAATCAGCTTCACATTAATACTCACTTGAAGGGGGGAACAATTCTGACTTGTTTCCTGATTGCTCTCTTCATTTGCTGAAGAATTCATTGCTTCACTTTGGTTTTCTCTTCCTTCCTTCTCAATCATAAATGTTACCTGTAAATAAAGTCTAGTTTGAGTTTTCTGCTACATTCAGCTTCCATGATTATTTGCCCACCTGACTGTGTAAAGTGCTTTAAAATAAATTTGATACCACAGGAAGTCTGACCATAAAAAAAATCCAACCTGTACTGTGAATACTTGCTTTCAGCTGGAATCATACACTATGAAAGCAGTGTTTTTAACTAAATCACAATTGTTCTCTTCAAAATGTGAAAGATGAAAAAGCATGCAGCAACAGGATCCACCTAACGGCGACTGAACTACACAAAAACTCATCTGACGCTACGCAGGTTGTTCACTCACTTCACCATGCAGGATGCTTATTCAATAATAATAATAATTGGACACAATCAATTTAGATCCTCATGTCATGATATTTCTCAGCACACTGGCACACAAGAAGACGAGCATTTTTAAATAAAACTAATTTCTCTATAATAGAACAGAAGCAAAGAAAAAGGTAATAAAACCAGTAAATGCCACCTTATTTTAGGAGGTGTAACAGGAAAAGGCTTCTCCTGTCCTACCATCACAAACATAACCATGTGAAATGTGCTTCAAAGCAGTATTCAAAGCAGGGGTGCGAATAAGTGTAGTAATTTTGTTTAAAACAATCCTTAATGTGAGATTTTTCCCTTACCTAATTATTGTACTCAAAGTAAAGGTTGGATTTCATATCTGAGATTGTGCTCAGATTGATTCATTTTAAAGCCTTTCACACCACTTTAATACAACCAATATTTACTTAATCCAAACTGAAGAGACATTGTCCCAGTTTGTCTTCAATAAAGTCACCGAAGATGATTTCGATTCTGGTCAAGTTATTAATTTCTGTAACAGAACTGATCTGTTACTTGGTTGGGGGTGGGAAGGGGAGTAAGTGTCTTTGTCACAAGTAAGGAGCCAAAGCACATATCTTCAGCTGCAATACATGTCCGTGTGTGAATGAGGCGGCTCAGGAAAGCTAAATTTATCCCAAGGACAGTGGGAACACAAACACACCAGACACACTTTTCAAACAGGGCTCCAGGTTTTGAGGGCGGCGTTGGAGCACAACGCAAATACTTGTCTTAATTTTATACTTCCCAGAGAACGGAGCTCTGACTGTAGCGTCTCGTCCGCAGCAGGAACTCTCTGCTCGTTCAGACTCGACCGCACAATGGAATCAAACTCTTCTGCATCTTTGAGAGAAGCAGAGGACCAATAATACAACTCTACTTGAAGAGAAAGAAAGTATTTCAGAAGTTTCACAGTCCATGGTTGCATGGCTTACCAGGAATGAGCGCTGAGTTATAGCCTCCCATCATATCACAGTTGAGCACAAGCAGAAAAAAAGCATAGCTGGACTACATCTCCAAATGACAGGTGAGAGCGAGTGAGCAGAGAAGAAACATGCAGAAATCAGTGCAGCCTCACGTCGAGTTTGATGTTTCTTGGATGTAGAAATTCTTCCCAATCCACTGAAGTGCAAACAACTCCATTTGGGACCATTAGTTCATCAGAGTAGTAGAATCTAAATGCCGGTGTGACTGTAGAACCATCTGCTCCTCATACCACAAGGCTGAACAGATGAGTGACAAAATGTTGGCTTTAATGCAGAAACGAATTTCAAACTAATTGAGCTAAACAGTCAGTGAGAGCAACGAAGAACCTCGACACAAACTCACCTTATTTATACTGCGTCACGACTGATATGCAGCAGCATCTGAGGAAACTTGATCCCATCTTTTGTACTCCAATGCATGTTGTGATGAGGAGTGGTTCTGTCACAGCTAAGTTTAGAGCAGGGCAACAAATATGGGATGGGAGGGAGAAGGGGGGCAATGGCTCCCACAGACTGAGAGACTGAGCCAAAGAGAAGAAAGTATCAACAGTGATGATTACGTTTTAGTCTAGAGATCCTGATGCTATTTTTCCCCCTACAAATTTTCAAATTTTGTTATGTGGTTTAACAGGAACTGAAACTGCAGTTCTATTTTTCAGGGAAATGCAAAAATCATGTTTAAAAGAATTAACAAGAACGGTTGGATAAACAGCTCCGAAAAAAATTAAGAGACCACCTAAGATTATCAGTTTCTCTGATTTTACTTTTTATAGGTAAATGTTTGGGTGAAATGAACATTGTTCTTTTATTCTATGAACTGCCAACATGTCTCTGAAATCTAAAGCAAAAATTTTGCATTTATCTGCAGAAAATGAGAAATGGTCAAAATAACAAAAAATAAACAATACTAATGAAATCAAGGAGTTCAGAAATTAATATTTGGTGGAATAACCAGGTTTTCAATAAGGTTCAGTGCAGTGGACTCCTAATTGTTTCCACAGCTGTATTAGATTCTCACATTGACAATCTTCTCCTTTAAAAACTCTATAAAATAAGAATAAAAACACCCCAAATTTTATTTTAATGTACTTAAAATTATATGAAAGCAGGCTGCACTTCACTGTCTCATAAGTTAGGTCAACTGTATCACCCAATGTGAGCAGCCATAAATGGTAGCGTTTTGTGAAACTATGAATTCATTTAACATTTTCATTGTCACCACATAAACAGATTTTATTGGGTTTGCATGGAAATGGATTAACAAACATTGGCACATTATGAGGTAAAATGCCTTATAACCCAATTGTTTAAAATTCCTTCACTTTCTCATATTGCCATGTTCCTTGATCTTCATGATGCCGTCTGTTTACTAAGGTTCTCTCAAAATCCTCACACAACTCCCAGATACATGCTGAGATCTTCCTCCATAGTTAGATGTTGAGATCAGGATGAGGCAGTTGGATTCATGCCACAGATGACTTTACATACTAACCAATAAGTCTGATATTAGTCTGGAAAAATACTGTACAGAAATAGGATCCGTTTATGAAGGTGTCCTGAACAATATTTCATGTGAATGGAAAATTCATAAGTAAATTGAATTAGTTAAAAAAAAAACAACACATGCTATTCAGACAGGAAAGAGTGAATAATGCCCACTTTGAGCTTTATTTTATTTTGTAAACAAAGTAATACTGATCTATCAAGTCCATATTGAACAGGTTTGTGGAAAAAAAACTGTTACATTTCTAGTTTTATTTAGTGAATCTGACATGATCAGTACAAGTTTATAAAGTCACATATCAAAGTAAATGTTTGATTGCTGCTTGTAAGCAAAAAATAACTAGCACATTTGAAGTAAAACCAGGACTTACAAGGACTTTTAAAGCAAACGTTCCCAAACCATAATATATATAATATATAAAAGATAGGTAACAGAAACGTTCTAAAACTGAGTACAGCAGTAGTTAAATGAAGCAAATGAACCACTAGGGACAACATCTTAGAAGGAACAATTTCACAACATACAAGATGATCAGGTATGAGGTGAAGCTGGACAGGTTTGTTCAGTCCACCTGGACAGAGGAGTTCTGTACTGGAGGTTTCAGTGTTTCTAAGCTCCACAATCACCATTTGGTGCCTATATATTAAAAGAAAAAGAAAAAAAGAGGGGAAAAAAGCAGAATACAGTTTAACTGAATACAAGTATTAGGAATTTACTTGCTAGATATTTCTTATCTAAACACAAAATATAAAAACATTTTAATACCAAAGTGTACTGACATTTGCATAACTCACCAGTTTGTCGCTAGCGCTGCTGGTTGGGTCCTCTACCGTTGCTGGTTGGGTCCTCTACCGTAAGGCGCACGTTGACGCATCACCCTCATGTTGCGGTATTTAGACACGATGCTGTAGCTTTTTCTGAACACTGGTCTCTGATTCGGAAAAGGACGTGGCACTAAAGTCTCCTTTTAAAGAAATACAGAAATCAAATTATTAGTCTTGGCATGTCTTGGTGATATTAGAGCTTGGTTAGACCTGAACCTTTTAAATTGTAATGAAAACAAAACAGAGGTGATGGTGTTTGGACCCAGTGGATCCTGCGAGTCCTCTGTTGACCTGGGCCTTTGGAGGTACATTTTAAACCTGTTATTACAGATCTTGGTTTTAAGGTGGACAGTGATTTTAAATTGGACAGCCAAATCAGAGCCGTGGTTAAGTCCAGCTTTTATCATTTAAGGTGATTGGCATCCGTGAAATCTTTTCTTTCCAGGCAGCATTTTGAAACAGTGATCCAGGCTTTTATTTCTACTTGATTGGATTACTGCAACTTCCTTTATCTGGGAGTCAGTCAGTCGCTGCTCTCACGTCTGCAGCTGGTTCAGAAGCCGCTGCACAACTTTCAACAGGAACTCGAAAGAGGGAACATGTGACCCCGGTCCTGGCCTCACTTCACTGGCTGCCTGTATATTTTAGGATTCATTTTAAAATTCTTGTTTGTTTTTAAATCACTGCATAATCTTGCCCCGGCTTACCTCTCTGAGCTTCTTCACCCTTACATACCTTATCGGTCTCTCAGGTCAGCAGATCAGCTGCTCTTGTAGGTACAGAGATCCAGAAGGAAGCTCAGAGGGGACATGAAGCTCAGAGGGGACAGGGCTTCTCTGTCATGGGCCCCAAGTTATGGAACGACTTGCCTTTGCAGGTTAGAGAGGCCCCTTCACTGTCCACTTTTGAAGTTTGTCTTAAAACCCATTTATTTTACTTGGCTTTTAACTCCAGCAAGATCTAGTCTTAAAGTGTGATTTGTTTTTAAACTGTAAGAGTTTTTTACTTATTTTATTTTGTTGTGTTTCAATTTACAGCACTTTGTATCAGCTGTGGTTGTTTTAAAGTGCTTTATAAATAAAGTTGGATTGGATTGGAGTTGAGGAGATGTATGACCTTTCTAGATATTTAAACAGGAAGTCAAAGATCTGCAAACAGTCAACAGTTCCACATACCATCAGAGGTCTTCTGATATTTTCCGACATGTCTGGGCCTATGTTCCTCGAACCAGGGATCCTCGGCCGCTGTAATAGCAGAAGGTGAGCATATACATTTACACAATTCCTTACATGGCTAAATTCAACAATTACTATTGTGAGGCTTTCACCACCTCAGTAACAGTTGATGTATTTCTTGTGCTTTCTATGAACAAAATTAAATTTATAAATGTATTTCTTTTAATTTGTGTTGAGAAAAGGTTTAAACATTGATGTTTAGTTTATTAAATTAAGTAAGATGTTTTGCTCATCACCATCTTTTTCAGGTCACCTGACCATATGTTGCCATGGAAGCACATCTTAACACTCTGTTGGTAGAGGGGGAATCCTTTGGCTTTCACAATGCAAGAAAAATAATTTTTTAAAGTGTATAATAAATTGAAAAATTATGTACTCTGCAACTTTGGATCCTGTCAGATTTTTTTCTTTTTGGTGTTTGTTTGTTGCCCTTGCCATTTTTAACCCCAAAGGACTTAAAAAAAACAACCTTACCCAGTCAGGGGTAAAAATGTAAAAATTGTCAGTTCCAGCCTTTATTCGCTTACTTGTATTGGTCCTGGTCTCCTGAAAGACGGCCTTTCAGGTCTGTCATGCATCACATTATCGGATCTGGAAAAATAAATAATGATCAGATGTTGAAATGCATCATTTCTATTTAGTTACAATGACATAAAATAATTATGGTTGCATTATTTGTAAGCATATAAACACAAAGTAGAACACATCAGAGAAGGGGGGTAAAAATACATGGCTTCATATTTTTTTAACAAAGGGACCCGAGATGTATGTGAACATGTATTTAGAGCTCCTCTTAATGCAATTACACCTGAAAGTTCTACAGGTCTGCCTTTACCAGCTTTCTACATCTAGACTCAACCTTCTGTCCACACTTCTTAGTAAAATGGCTGAAGTTAGGACAGTTTGTTTTCAAGCATAAGGCAGTTTTCCACATAGGCTTAAGAGTTTGACCAGAACACTTTCTTCCATGTTCGTCTCGTCTCCAATGCGGTCACAGCAAACAAAAAGTGTTATTGTTTTCTTAGGGTGATGGTATTCTTGTTGTGCTTCTTTCGTAAAGGTCAAAATAACAAAATAATTCATGTGGGTGAGTCGACAAATTTTTCACGTCTAAACTCTGGAGCTCTGTAGTTTTAGCTGCTTTCTTGACTAAAGTTCACATTTTCCAGTTGATCAGAGTAGGTGAAAAGTCCACTTTGCAGCTGGGCCACTTTCTGCACAACTTTATCCCTGACCTGCTGTGTTCCTTGGGCTTCATGATACTCATTGTTCTCTCATTTTCTTTAACAAATAGCTGGAATTATACTGGGATGAAATTACAAACGGGTAAATGATTTATTAATGAGACGATTAGTAAACTTTTATTGAAAAACTTGTTACAGTGTTGAGATTTTAATTCATTAAAAAGGCGAAGTATTTGTCGCTGTCGCTTCAAATCCGAATTTTAGACAATTACGTTTGTGTACTGTGATATTTATGATACCTAAACACTCTTTTATCCACGTATTCATGTTTTCTGTCTTCAGGTGATCTGGAATCAGTTGAGAGGCGTCTATGCGATGTGCTTTCCCCATCTGAACTGCGGTCTAGAGTTTAAAAAAAAGGTGTTAATACCTCAAAATTTCAAGTGTAAAAATCAAAGTTGAGTAAATCACATTAACCCTGATGGAAACTACATACCTGTTCTCGACTTTGGGCTCTGACCTTTTGGAGGCGAACCGTCTTTGGACGAGCTTGGTCCCGGAGGCCAGTGGGACAAAACAACAAGATCACGTTTCTCTATTGGAGAAGATCTGGAGGGACCAACAACAGTTGACTTTTAGCTTTGCCGATTGATACAAGCAACAACATTATTGGCCTTTAAAAAAAAATCAAGGGGAAAAAATATATACTACCCTTTCTGGATTTTAGAGGTAATGCACAATTAATTAGAAAAACATAGAACTGTTTTGAAGGTAGATATTATTATAGAGCAGGGATATTCAACCCGAGTCCTTGAGGTCCGGTGTCTAGCAACTTTTAGATGAGTCTTTGCTTTAACACACCTGATTCCAATAGGATAATCAGCAGGACTCTGGAGAACTTGACTGCACTCAGGAGGTATTTCAGCCATTTGATTCAAGTCTGTTGGGCAAGGGACATGTCTAAAAGTTGCAGGACCCAAGTTCCAGACCAGAATTGAATACCCCCGTCATAAAGCCACACATTACTTAGGTACTTACAAAAACCCAGGAATGTCCATGCTTCTTTACTGTTATTTTTGTAACCTGAACCAATCTGAGTTGTCTCCATTTATTCATCAATTGTTAGAGCGGTCAAATCCAGGCGAGACGTTACGGTACTGGACTGCATCATATCAAGTCTTCTATCTTCCTTTTTACAATCACAGCATGGGTGTTTGGACACTGAACTTCAGATGAATTTATCAGTCAATCCTTGATGTTTCTCTTGTTTTCTCCAATAATGATCATCCTTCCAGGGGCTCTTAAAAGATGTTTCTTGTCTAAATGAATTTGTCTTGAAGACTTCTGCAATCTGAGGGAGATGAGAAAGCTCGAGTATTTCTTCTTCGAGTCAGAATGTCAAGACGGTTCACTGAGGACTTTGCAAGACACACAAATGAGCCACTCAATAAATGTATTCCTCTTCGGAATAAGCTGTTTGTTCATACTCTCGTTAAGAGTTCTTCATCCTCTTCTTCTGGAAACCTCATTTATGTTGAAGTCATGTACGGTATAGGAGTATCTTGGGCTTTAGTGCTGCAGGGAGGGGTGGTTATACCTTGGTTGGATTAGACGTCATGTAAATTGATTAATTTCCATATGGCTTGATGATACGTTTTGTTTGAACAGATCTAGGTCACGTAAGATGGGGAGTACAGAATAATGGAAAAAGACGACCAATATGAAATCTCTGTAAAAAAATACAACATGGTGGTGCGGTTAAGTGGTCCCCATGTATGTATCTCCATGTCTCAAATTAAAATACATCCGACTTGCAAGTTTTCTTTTGGGTTTTCTCATACTTGTCCAGTCGATTATCCACAGTCCTTTGAATTTTTGCCACACAAGTTCTTTTTTGAGTATTTTTTGTGGTCATCTCTGAGTAGTTGAAATAATGCATCTCGAAACATCTGAGTTGAGCAGAAAAATCCAGCTCCAAAATGGTTAATATTTGGAGAACATCTGAAAATATGGACCAAGAGAAAATCCTGGTGAAATTCTTGTAACTCAGAAGAAGCAGAGCCCTCCATCTCAAACATATGAAGTCCAAATGGTAGGTTTTGTGATTCCTCTTCAATGTATGAATTCTGAATGGTACTGATGGTTAAACATCAAGCTTTCACACATCAGCTGATGTAATGCTTTGTAAATGGGGGCCGGGGTTACTGATCCTTCTTGGGTGATTCTTTCCTTTACTCTTTTTTCCACTTCTTTAAATAGACATTGTGTTTCTTCAAGAGGACAATATATGACTATAATTCCAGAAGTCAACAATTTTTTTAAGTTTTGCTTTGCCATGGTAATTATTTTACACTAAAACATAAGCATTTGTTGCATATTCCATGCACAATTGGTTCATGATTAAGAATGCATTTTTTTCTTGTTGAGAATTTCTTATACTGGCATGCATATTATGGGATTTTTCCAAACATTTCTTGTAATCTTTTAAAATGGTTTGCTCTCTCTTGGCAACAGGCACATTTCAACTTATTGTATTAATTGCAGATTGATCCTCACTCTTGGGAATTTGTTTTTCCAGCATGCCAGTTTCTTGCAAGATTAGTGTCTAGAAGCCATGAATAGTTGCTGGCGGAGCACAGCAAGCAATGTTGATGCATCTCTTATTCAAGCCTTCATTTATGGCTGATTGACTTCCAGTAATTTAAAAGCTGTAGAAGATAGTTTGGGTCATGGTTACATCATCCAGAGTCCTCTCCTTGCCAAGCACAAATTGAGTTATGCAAGTTTGGGCTCTTTAATGAGACTGAAGATTTTTCCACAGCATGCAGAGAGGCTTTTTCAGGCTTTAGGCTCAGAGAGGATTCCCAATTTCTCCTCTTCATAGGGTTACTTTACATTTGTTAGGACTGACAAGCCAGCTTTAACAATGTGGTTTGTAGTTGGAGAATAAACCTTCTCTTCATCCAACATCAGAGGTAGGTATTTTTAGACGTTTGTAGCACGCAGTTTAGGGTGTTATTTCAGAATAATGGTGGCTTTGGCTGTTGCAAATTTAGCTCATGACATCTCCACTTTTCACTGCTGGCACCCTTTTCACACATTCTTTCTTGACCTCTTAATCATCATCATCAAGCCCCTGCGAACAGTGCTACAAGGAGAATACCATACCTGTGTTTGCTCAACGACCGGCGTGATTCCACCTGTTCTTTTCCTGTGTCAGAGTCTCCTGAAGATTTGCTGGCTTTGTCATCCTCTTCTGTTGGAGACTGTTGAGGTTTCAGCCTTCTTGGTTCCTCGTTTTTTAAGGGATCAGGCTTCATCTGGAAACGTCTCTTTCTGATGGCAAGAACAGAGCTGACATGGCCCCGTGCAGTAATATCGCCCAAACGAGGCCTTGGCCTTATAGTTGGAGGAATTCTCAGCCTCATGAGAGATGCTGCTCTGAACCCCCATCCCCTGGTTAGGTAACTTCTACCCCTAAAGGAGAACGGTGGGCCACCAAATGGCCTGGGAATACTCATCAGCTGGGGTCTCTCTCTCCTAGGGTACTTCGGGTTGCCATAATACGGTTCAGGGCCTGAAGAGGGCATGCTGATGTTTGATATTCTCCTCTTGCGGAGTCCTGAAACATTCCTCTCAGGAAGGTTCCTGTAGTGTGATGATGGTGGTGGAGGGCCGCTTTTCCATGGGGGGCCTCTGTAGGCGGGCGGGTAAGGGGCATCTTGTGCCCTCTCTCGACTGTGGGATCTGCTGCCTTGCCTCTCCACGGGACCGCGTTGCCTCCTGGAATCTTGTTGAGTTGACCACCTGCACATCCATCAAACAATAGAAAAAGCATTATAATGACAGATCCATTGCCATTTTAAGTGGGACGCGGAAGGTTTAACTTTTATCTTTAAAGGTAGGCCTTTCTGAAGCCATGACAGAAGAGACCAATTACAGAAGTAATGCTCCTCTTAATCCCATTTACATCAGACCCAATTTAATCTCATGTAATTAATATAATCGGGAGCAGGGCAGAGCTCATCATTACAACTTCGGTGACTTGGAGAAGTGGCCAACCTCAAGCCTCCTCCTGACATAATTTTACCCAGCTTGGGGTGGTGCTTCGTGCTTGTACCTCTCTGTACATGAGCCTCTCCCTGGCACCTCTCTGGGGCTCCTCTGTGGCCCAGAGGGCCGATGCTCTCCATTGTGCAGATGAGAGAACGATCCAGGTTCATTCCAGCGCTTCATGCCATGACCTGACTGATCATAGGCTCTTTCCCTTGGATGAGGATCTCGAGGAGAAAAAACTGACTGTCTTCTGGATCCCCTGAAAGATCCTCGATAGGGAGGCGCAGTTCCTGGTCTCCTGTCAGCTGGGTGGCTACGAAAATGTCTTGGGGAAGGTGACCTGTGACCTGAAGGGTGGCCGTGAAAAGGTGGACCCCTTTGACTCTGGTGTATGTGTCCAGGGCTGTGAGGGGATGAGCGATGCTGAGGGGTACGGTTCAGCCGCAATGGAGACTGCCTGCGATGGCTATGATGTTGGTCCATTTTATGAGCGTGGGATTGGAAGGAATCCTGACTGTGAGACCTCCAGTGACTAAATCGTGGCTCCCGTTGAGGTCCCATTTCAGGAACCCTTCTGCCCACTGGTGCTGGTCTGCCTCGTCCTCTGCCTCTGGATTCTCGCCAGCTAGGAGGGGACTTGTTAGGATATCCCTGGTCGTCTCGTCGACTCTTAGAGTTTGGGTGGTAACTTCCTTCATTGTGTCGATGAGAATCTTCATAGGGTCTGATAGTGAACAAGAAATAAAAAGGTGGTTTGCAACAAATACTTTCAATCCTTTCAATTTAAGAATATTAATCAGTAAAGAATATATTAAAAAATACTCAAAAGGAAAACAAACAAAACATAATTTGAAAGAGGTTACCTGGGCTTCAAGCGTGGTGGTCCATAATGTGTTCGCACCATCTTTGGAAGAGAGCGTATAACCTATGGACTGATGATGAATAAAAAAAAAAATGAAATTATACTACTGGACTATTGCAGACATTTACTGAATGAGGCTCTTCTATCACAAAGAAACTCTTAGTTTGATTGATCAATCAATGACAGTAATTGTAACATTTCCTTTAAAAATAAAAGTACCCGTGAATTAGGTTTTTTTTTTTATAATTGTCAGTGTTTTTGAAATGAGTAGTCTGCCAAAGGTTAAATATTCAGAAATAATTAATTAGAGTACAAACTCCATAGCATTACTGCTGGGTATCTGCAAGTTCCAGTGAATTTAACACTTTTGACAATAATTAATATCTTTATATTAATTACTATATAAAGACATTTATTCAATTTTTTATTTTATTTAAATGTTTGTATTAACATTTAAAAGTAAACCAAAAAAATAACCTGAGTCAGTTAACGCAATAATTTACCTAACTCATAGAGAATGGATAATGTTAGCCAACGTAACAATAATGTTCATTGAAAATTGGGATAATTTAATTTATGGTTTCTTCTGCTGGTAATCAGATGGGTTGTGTCTTTCATTACAGGAAAAGTCAAGTCCTAAAAAGATATAGACAATTTTAACTGAGCTGCCAGACTCCAATAAACTGAAGCTGAACAATGGTTCTCGTTGCCTTGGCAGCAATCAGATCAGAAGATTCACCCTAAAGCTTAGATAAACAGTCAGATAACAGATTTAATAAGTTTTATGGCTAAACATTGTAAAAGACAACCACTGAAAAAAATGTAAGATCATAAACAGGGAACTAATACTTTGTTCAAAGTTCTTGTCTCATATCTTATCAGTTGTACTACTACAACACCCAGTCTGATTCATCTCAAGGACTAGACTGGGGATTCTGCTACTGAAGGCATCTTCCCCTCAAAAACATTGAATCTGCTTTAAAAATGGCAAGTTATAGAATCCTTTTTGATAGCATAAATATACCAGACATAATTTGTTTATTTCTTAAAATATTCTGGTTAGCAACATAACTGGAGCTTGTCTGTAAAATTTTAGTTAGACAAAAACATGTCTGATTTCTAAAAAGCATTTCACAAGTAAATAAACTGACATTTAACAACTGAAAATGTAAATTATAAAACTGACAATTTTTTCCAATTATTTCTTTAGAAAGAAAAAAAAGATATTTTGAGCATTATAGTTTCAATGTAAAACCTTAACTTATATAAAATCCCATGCTTTTCAACTTGAAAACAAATTTAAAATGTTTTTTCATCTGCATTTTTCTTTTGGATCATTTAAAAGAAAATGATGCAATTTTTTCTAGATGCAATATTTTAAGTAAATTGTTTAAATTTATATACAAAATAAAATTTAAGAGTACATTTTTACCAAGCCTTAATTGAGCAAAAACGATAGATAGATAGATAGATAGATAGATAGATAGATAGATAGATAGAATTACAGACTCAAAGTTCAAATCACATACAAGAATTAAAAAAATAACTAAAATAAAAAAGAATAAGAGTACTTACAAAAAGCATAAAAAGACGCCTAACCATTCAGTATGCAGTCATATCCATGTATCCAAAATACAGACGTGTATTTTACTGGACTACTTTTAACGTCAGTCAACAACATGTTAGTCAAAAACATGTTGCAAAATGGGGCCAAAGCATTTTAGGAAACATTCCAACTCCCAGTTATTTCACATGTCCAACGCAAGAAACTGCATTACTCGGTCAGCTGTACTTTCACTCGAATCTGTCCTGAAACATCCTATATATTAGTCACATCCGCCATCATAAGTAGCAATGAGTACTCGTTTTATGTGCATTTAAAATGTCACTGGCTGTAATTAATTTAATCTAAATTCATCATCACCAAGGTAAAATACTACGAAGGAACCAATGTGCTCAATATGGTGGCGCCTTATTATGTTTCGGCTCTCATTATGGTGACGGGGGTAGGGCAGTCTTCGTTTCCATTTTTAGCTTTCGACTCTGGACAGCTGTTAAAATATATTCCATGACTCGGTGACGGAATTTATGCTGGTAAAGATGAAAATCAAACCCAGCTTGCGTGCGGCTAGTATAAAGCTGAAATGTTACGTTCTCCTCAACAATAACTGTTACACATCGAGCTGATAGAAAGCTAACGACTAGCCGTTAATTTAGCTAATGGAAGCTAGCTATTATAACCCTCGACGAAACGGTATTCACAACTTTCATGTGTGTTATTTAAATATTTCCACACCATGTTAGACCTAAAACAGAAACGTCCTTTTGTTTCTCTGATAATAAATGAATCTTTTGCAAGTATAAGGTGTGTAACTTACCAACTGCCAACCGATATCTACGATGAAAAGCTACGTGCGACACTCGCCTTATTCCAACGTATTTCGATACAAATATAGACAGCGCCACCTGAAGTCTGGGAGGAAAAACTGCGTGTTAATGCCACCGCAGCAAAATCGTTTAAAATACTTTTCTTTTGTATTATTCCCTCTAAAAGACAAACACCAAAATGTCAATAAGAAACTCATTCAGTTTAAGTAAAGATAGAAGATAGACTACTCGTATGTATATTACAGCAACACATTTTTATACATTTTATTGGGATTCCAAACTAACAATGCAATGCACTTTTGTGGAGTAGAGTGGAAATGACAAAAAATAGAAGACCAACAAAATCATGAAAGGCAAGATGACAAGGGTAAAATTATGGTGAAGAGAGGTTTGGCTTTAAAACAACATCCTAATCTTTAACTCAAAAAGCATTGCTTTATTTGTAATTAACTTTAAAATAATCCATTTTTTTCTGTCTCCCACTTGACTATGCAATACTTTCTAACAAATCACTTATACCCCAATAAAATACACTGAGGCTTGTGTCTGTAACATTAAAAAAGGCAAGTTCAAGGGTTACTCCGAAAATGCAACAAATCTTAACATCCATTGACCAAAAGTTTTGTTTATTTCCTTTACTTATATAATTTTGCATTTTTGCTGGGATTTTTGTGGAATTATTCTGCTACCCTTGTGTAATTCAAACACAGAGACACTCTTAGATATGTTGTGCCTCTCTCTTTCAATACTGTTTTATCTCTGCAATTTCCACATTATTCTTCAGTCATAACCAACAAATTCTTCATACAGGAAGTAAATTGTTATCAGCAAATAACCTAACATCCAAAATAGTCCATAGTTAAGGGTTGGCAACAGAAACTAACAGTTTTACTGAACTAAGGTTTTTGCCCTTTTATTTAAATAACTTAGTATTTGCCATATAGTTCAATATGATATAATGATTGAATTTGTGTAACATAATCAGAAAGATGAGTGAGTTATATTTGCACTATAAAATTTATTAGCACTTACAGATCTTGCTGGATGCATTCAGTTTCCCTTGTCAATAATTTTGTTCTTTGAGCATTTGTTATTCTAAAGATGAACTTAGATAATCATTACAATGTGACTGCATTTTGAATTCGATTACATTTTCTTTACTTTACTACCATCTTGATGAAAAACTCACATTAACACACACAGAAACTCAAAATTCCTATTGTTACTTTTTATTTGCTTTAATTTATTTTCCTTTTAGATTACATCATGATGACCATGCTAACCATGCACAAACAAGGTCTACAGTGTTTGTATAATGTAGGCTGACCATGATACAATTACGTTATGGTATATGAGCAGACCTGAAAATAGTACTTTTCTACATCCATGTTTTAGTTAGTAGTCAGAATGCACATGTTTATAAGAAGAAGATTTAATATGCAAAACAGTGCAAATGTGATTGTTATGCTATATATGTTTTTACCTGGGTAATATCACCTTATAACTTTTGTGTTCAAGAAGTTTAAATAGCCGATAGCCTAAAGTCTATTTCCAAGAATGCAGCACACACTTGCTGGGAAAAAAAGAATAATAACATGAATAACATGAACCAGTCACTTCTTGTTAAGGCATGTTTTTCTAAAACTTCAATTCCAAACATGGAGTGTAACTCCTGCTATGGTTTATTATTTCACAACTTGCTCAAACAGGTTTTAACTGAAGCAGGATCTTTATTGTTCTTGCACTGGACAGTGTCAGTCCAAAGCCAGTCTTTTGATTCTGCATGGCAGATTTACCAAAACTGTGTCTGACAAAGCAGGTTGCTGCTACACATTCATAAATAAAGGGTGCCTGGCTTGAATATTGTACCATCATAAATTCACCCCTTTCACCTAGAAAAAAATATTTTAATGTGTCATTGTTTGAAAAGTGGTGCAACATCTTTTTTTGACAGCCGTAATTTTTGCTCTGTGACATGCGCTTAGGGGAATTATTTCAATAAGTGAACAGTCCCATGATAAGGTTTTATAGGGTGGAGAAGAGAATGGTTCTACCAGTTTGGGTGGAGTCTTACTTTCATACTTTCATTCATTAATACATGCATGGATAACACAACTTGACACAGCACATTTCTCCACCAAGTCAGTGAATATAATCTAAACATTCAGGAAGATGGTAGAGTTTGAAATGCAACAAGAATAGTAATTCTTAATAATTCAATATTGTATCAGGTCTATGAGAAATCTGATCAATTTGTAACAAGCTAATGCAAGAAAGGAAACCTATGTTTTCTGGTTTCTATTCAATCTAGAACCCTGATGTTTAAATTATTATTATTTTTGGCTGTTTTCTACTTTGTCATATATACAAGCACTTTTGAGTCAGCCTACATGTCATTGTCTTTTAAATCAAAAAGAAATCATTCACAGATAAATTCACAAGCTCCATCTTTAGCTTACAGTGTGCATTTTTCAGTCACTCTCTATGGCTCAATTCCTGTAGCTACAATCACACAGGCTGTAAAGTCATAGAAGAAAGTGGATACAAGCAGAGGAGGAAAAGCTAAACAGACAACTAGACGCTTAGCTTGTTAGAGGATGGGGGTGCTACCCCAATGAGCTTTGAATCTGTCATTGGACTAACAACCCCGCGTATCAGGTTCTTGTTGCAGTCGCCTATGGTGCTCTCAGAAGGGAGCTTTGTGTGTGTGACACTCCCTGTCAGGTCCATCAAGTCCTTAAGAGCCTGGTTGTGGCTCATGAAACCCTGTTCGATTTCATTATCTGGCGAATACTCAGGGATGGATATTAGTTCCTCCTTCGAAGCTGGGCTGAAACACATTGTGAGAAAGAAATAGAATTTTAATGCACTTTAGCTGCTTAATTTTCCTGAGGCAGCCTACATGTTGTGTTATGTCACAATGGCACACCCTAATGATACTATAAATACGATGAAGAGCATACAGCTACTAAATAATAGGGGTGCACCGATTGCAGTTTTCTGGCCCATTACCCATCTTTTAAGAAGCTTGAACCACTGATTCCAAATTTGACCAATACCAAATGTGCAGACATGACCTGATGAGTGAATCTATCAGTCAAACCTCTATCAGACCAGAGCAAAAGAGGACAGTGGTTGTTTTTTAGATATTTGCTCAGGTAGATAAGGTTGGTGGAAAATCGACTTCACGTGTAAGTATTGGCTGATCACCCATCTCCCAAAATTAAGGAAATTGGGGCCACTTTATTGGTGCACCCCTACTACTAATTTGACCTTAGAAACAGATTTTCTGTGAAAGCCTCAGAGATTTGTTACACAACATTAGTGATTAAACAACATCAAAGACATCACAAAACTGCAACGTTCTTGAGCCATGTTGCCAAGAAGATTGGGCAAAAATTTCAATCGCTAGATGTGCAAAGCTTGTTTGAGTTTGTCCATAGTATAAAATCAAAGCAAATGCATTAAAGTCTTTGGTTCTAACACAAAGAATGAGGGGAAAGTTCATAGATTATTAATACCTCTGCAAGGCACCATAAGTAAGGACTCACCTAACATCCATCGATTGCACATCATCACAGGATTCAGTTCTTTTCACATCTAACGGCTCCAGCTTGATGACTGGTGGTGATAAATGGACCAACGGTACCATCGTCAAAGAGGATCTACCAACTCCATCATCAGGCCCCGTTTTAGCCTTTTCTTCAGCTGAGATTGACATGTTACTTTGTTGTTTGCTTCCTTCAGAGGTCGGATGGCTGCATTTTAAGGCACTTCCTTCACCCTTCACCACTCCATTCATCACACTCCCCTGTCTTTGCATTGCTTTAGTGTCTCCTGTCAGTTCAGTCGACTCTGTGTGAACTTGTGTGGTGATTTTGACAATGGATCTGTGGTGCGTGTTCAGATTCAACTCCATCTCTCTGCCCTGCTGCTTGAATGTGCTGGCGCTGGCCTCTTTGCTGATTTGGCTGCCACCGTTCTCTTTACTGGTCTGTTTTTTCTCAGGTCTCTTTTCAGGAACACTGAGTGCCTGTGTGACTGGGTGAGTGTTATTTTGAACTTGTTTACTCTTGTCACTGTCCATCTGTGCTGCTGCTGCCTCTTTCTTGAGGGTAACACTTTTCTTTGTTTCAACCTGCACCATTATCTCCTCTTTTACCTGAAACTCAACCTTTTTGCTTGCCTGCTTGATGACATGAGCTTTGGTAATTACATCCCCTGTGAAAAATACAAAAACATTACAGTGGACTTGAAATGTTCTTCCAATATCTCTGGTTATTTCTTTGATCTTGGTTAAAAATGCAGAGCTTACAAAGGTGACCAAAGTCACACAGAGAGAGCAGGGATTGAGAATAGCCTTTCTTTCATTATAAAACTCAACAATAAAATTGTGTTAAGTTGCACATTGCAGGTCAGTTCCCTCCACCATGCTGCCAAAATATTTCAAGGGCATTTCAAAGAGAGCCCTGGCTTTACAGTCAGCTCCCATGATACAGCTACACAGTGAGGGATGTCCAATCAGCATGAAGAGGAAAACAATCCTTCACTGCTGCTTCTTCACCTCCACAGGGAGCCATATTTAGCATGCACAGTTATTAGGCAAGTAGCTTTTCTGACATGAGTACCAGGTAAGAAAACCATCTATCACAATTATTAAACTCAAAGGCATGCAGTTTTGATTTTTGTTATTGAGTTAATTGACCTGTGGTGGATCTCAAAAGTTTTCTCACCCCATTTAAAATGTCACTTTTTTCACCTTGTAATATGACATTTGTCATTATTTGAGAGATTTGGAGAACCTTCAAAAGGCAGAATGAATAAATGTTGCTTAGACAAGAGGTGGAATGCTGATTGACTTCTAGAAAATAACTGCAGACTTTTATTTTTTCTATAAGCAAATACATAGCAAAAAAAAGTTTTACAAAAAAGTATAAGTGTGCAGAGTTTTTTGGTAGAAGTCAGTCAGAGTTCCACCTCTTGTCTAAGCAATATTTATTAATTCTGTCTTTTGAAGGTTCTTCAAATCTCTCAGATAGTGAGGGCACATCTTGTCCAGAGTTTTCTTCAAAAACACAACATATTTTCTCTCAGATTTAGTTCTGAACTTTGGCTATTTTATTCTAAAATAAAAATGTTGGCATTCAATATTTGCAAAGTAAAAAATAAAGTGACTTTGGGGTAGTTTAGAATAGTGAACCAGAAACCAGGGCTGGTAGCTACATATGCTCTGTTCTGTTTATCCCTGAAGCTGAAACTGGACCTGGGAATGACATCAACCCCAGCTAAACTGTGTTGCTAACTCATAGGTTTGAGGCCAAATTAACTACAGCTAGCTGTACAAGATATTAATAAATGTGTTTTTTTTCTGGATTCATGTGTGACGTGTTGGAATGTACAGTTTTGAATAGCGGTGGTTTTCAAGGCGTTGGCTGCTTCTGGATGTAAAACCGATTACAAAGAGATCAAGAAACAGACACTGAAATATTATTAACTAAATTTATCATAGCTTTGAGACAACTATTTCATATCATCTAAAAAAATAAATGGGGTAGTGAACAATATTTTTGCAATGTTGCATAGTAATTATGTAAATTATTTTGCCTAATAAATGTGCATAATCAATCATTCTTGCTGAATGTAGTTTGCAGTCCCCATGCAAAGTCTGATCTTCACCATGAGACTAAAATGCACAACCAGGAGCACCAATAAAGTTTGTTTTTTGTTTTTGATTGTTGGATACTTTTTTTGCACATTCTTAACAACCAAAGCCAAAGCATCAGAAGTCGCTGTCGTCTGCGAGGCTTAGACAATCCAACTCAGAAAAATTAAGATTGCTGTTGCACATGCTTAAGATTTGCTGATAGGAAAAATGAAATCAGAAACCACACATGTCCTGTTTGCATTTTTACAGCAGCAAGGCATACAGCCAAGGGGCGAAATAAGCATGGACAGCAAGCAAACTCAAACGCGTCTTCAGGCTGACCGGACGTATACTAACCTGGAGGTGAGACCGGCAACGTCTGCACTTGCTCCTCTTTCTGATTCAGTGCACAACAGAGGCAATGAGGACACAAAACCAAAGAGTCATTAATAATAAAATTTAATAATAATAGCAAAAACAGAAAGTCAAGCAGTCGACAAAAGGAAGTTAGGAGGGGGGGGCAAATAAAAGCGTGGCTGCTCAATCTGCAGGCGATAAAGGCCTCTCACAGTACCTTCATGTCAGCTTCACTCTTCCTGGTTCTCTTCATAATCTCCTCAATTCTCTGCAAAACATTTTAAATGGAGATTTACTTCCCAACTCTTGAATTAGAATATTTACAATGGAAACTGTAACCATGAACCTCGGATTGGTTTTGCTCATTTCTGAAGATAATTCTGTTAAACTAAACCTTTTTCCTGAGTTGCCGCTCTTCCTCTTCCTGTTGTGTCTGCTGTTCTCTGCTGTTCGAAGATGCTGTTCGCTGACGCTCTGCATCTTCTTTAGCCTGGACCTTTACTTTTTCTTTCTATATGTCGTAGAAAACAAGTGGAGTTGTTGTAAACAAAAAAGAAAAGAAACATCTACAAAAAGAAATATCTATAAAAAATGAAGAAAGTGTTTTCCAAAACTATTCCTACCCTGTATACCTTGTAACATTTTGCCTGCATTCTACAAATCTGGCAAGAAGACAATCTTTGCTGAAAGAAACTCATAAACTCTCTGGTCAGATGGCACCAAAATAGAAATGTCTTTAGGGAACTCAACCTTATTCTATTAACACCATTCTCATGAGGAAACAGGGTGGTGGCAGCATAAAGCTTTGGGGATGTTCTTTTCCTACCAGACACACGGAGGCTGGTCAAGATTAACCAAAAAGTGGATTTGGCTAAAAACAGGAACAATGACCTGAGACATACAACCATAGCAACAATTCAATGGTTTAGATCAAAGCACATCAATGTATTAGAATGACCTGGTCAAAGTCCAAACCTAAATCTAATTGAAGACTGAGTTTGACATTTATTTTCACTCCAGTTACAGCAAGAGTTACGGCTTTAACTCAGTTTAACAAAATAAACTGAGTTGTTTTGTTAAAACTCACAACAAGCGAGTTTAACAAAAAACTCCAATGGCAAACTCCAATGCCGCTCAGAGTGGCATCACAAAATATAAAATGTATTCAATGAGTAGGAATATCTTTGCAAGGCACTGTGCAACCATCAACTAAAGCTCTATATCTGCCTCATTGTTGTGACTGACCTCTCCCTCAATCTGGACCTGCTGTTGCTCTTTCTTTCTTTTGTCTTCCTCCAGCTTGAGCCTGTGGTTGTCCATCACATTGTTCCGTCTCACCTCCTCTTGTTGTGCCTTCGCTTGTTGCCCCTGTTGCCGCTGGGCAAGCTGCTTCTTCTCTTCCTCTTCCCTCAATCTGTTCAAAATTGTCAATATCATTAGCAAGGATCAAAACTCTTTTACGAGTCCCTCGTAAAAGATTTTTACGAGGGACTCACCTTTCTTGTTCCTGTTGTTCCTGTTTCCTCTCCTCCAGCTCTTTCTGAGCTCTAGCCTGGCGCCTGCGCTCTGCCAGCAGCCTTGTAGCCTCCTCTGCATTCGTCGTGCCGGCTCCCACTTTTCCTGTGGATGTGTTTGCGGAAGCTTCTGAAAAAACATGGAGGAAAGATCTCGTTAAAATCCTTACATGAAATGTGCGTTGAGATCAATTATAATGCAATTGCGGGTAAATCTAGCTTTACCTTTGTCTCCATTCTGTCCATTGACAAGCAATCTTCTCTCTGAAGGATCCGCTCTTGGTGACATTTGGTTCCTTCTGTCAGGCGAATGATTCTTCTCATGCGTATCTCTGTTCAAATTCCTGACAAATTGCCCTTGTGAAGATGAGTTTAGGTTTTTGGTTTCTGCATTGGTTCTTGCTGCTGAATCAGCCTTGGGTTGTTCCCCCCTTTTTTCCAGCTTCTTATCCTCTCCTTTCCTGTCATCATTCTGGTTTGGGTGACATCTGGTTGGCGAACGGTGATACTGAGGAGAACTGCTGGGAGACTGGGTACGGGTCTTAGCCGCTAATCTGCAAAAAGAGAGACTGACGATAGGGAACTGCATATTTGACCATGTAACCTTTCATTTCTGCAACAAATAATCTTACCTGGAGGCAGAGGGGGAAGTCAGCTGCCTAGTGACACTTGCTGGGGATTCAGATCTTCGCACAGGGGATCCACAAACCGGGGAAGCAGTTCTTCTGTCTCGGCGCAGACGCTCTTTCTGAAAACAGAGTTTGAACAAAGCTTAAAGCCAACATTTATCCAACTGCTGCTTCTTTTGTGTAAGTACGCTTAACATGACATGAAGATGTGACCTTTGGAGTACTGGGAGTAGACTGGGAGCCTCCCTGAAGTCCAGCTCTGTTGGGGGCTGCAGCATTGAGTGCGTTGCAGAAAGGTGACCTGTGAGGGCTGCAGGGTGCTGCACAACAGCACACACATTTGAATCAGTTTCTACAACTGAATATTATTCAGACAGAAAAAATTTGCCTGGACAGTCTAAAGTGAACTCCATATAACTTGTCTGAACTCATATTTAGAGTCTAATTTGTTGGTGACAAAATTTTGTTATATAACCAAAAGTAACCAGATGTTTACTTACAATGTATAAAAAGACACATAGGCTTTAATTTCTCATTTTCTGTGCCATTATCCACAGGTGTTTGTGTTTATGTGTTTTTGTCCCCCCCGGGATTTATACTTGAAATAACATATCCTCTATCACATTTCACCGTGTCTGTTCAGGCATTCAGTCCCCTAAAAGGCGCCATGATGTACAAGAATCAGGAGGGGAAAATGAGATTTAATTTCTGTTAGTCAATTATTGCATTATAGGAAGGACAATAATGTTTTACCTTGTCAGTGTTTAGTCAAGGTTAGTTTTGTGTAAGGGTTGAACATAGTAAATTAGTTAGTAAATTGACCTTCTTTTTCCTTAATAAATGTAATCATGTAAAAACAGAAATCCAGAAACATTGTTTCCACACTTTAAACTGTACCAAAAGATTTTAAAAAAAGACAAAGACTTGCTGTAAAAAGCACAATCACACAAATAAACAAGCCCTAAATATAGGCTTCATTAAAAGACACCAGAAATAGTTTTTGTAACTCCTCAACATAAGAGCAAGCTCTGAGGAGTGCAGAGGTCATCTCATTGGGCTAACAATATCTGTGTCTATTTTCATTCTAGGTCATGTGTGATTTATCTCTGCATCCATCTACTGTGAAAGGCCAAAGTCAGCACCGCATGGCTGTTGTCATTTTAGAATCCCAATCCCAGGTTAAAAATGTAAAAGAAAAACTAAACAAACTCTTCAACAAACTCTTCAGACCACTGATATCCAAGACATCCTGATCCAATTCTCTTTAGCATGTTCCTAGTTACTGAGGGGATCACTAAACTGGGAATATTAATCCAGAGGCTGGCTTTTAAGCAGTCTGCGTAGAGTTTTAGTCACTGAAAGCATATGTTTACTAGAGCAAATAATCTGGCCATGGGAGATGGAATAATGGAGGACAGCATGTTCCCATCAACAATTATAAAGTCACTGATGCTGGTCCATTTTCCAATTGTTATTATTCCTGCATGGTGGTTCTGTTGCACCAAAATAAAATCTAAACAAAAATGAGCTCATCACCAAATGATCAATAGGATTGCATTTGCATAAATTCAGCTCACATCAAGGCCAGAAAATGTGAGTGAATGTTAATCAGTGAAGGATTCTGGTACAACATCTGTCCTTATTTGAATCATAGAGATGTGTGTCCAAGCTTTTGCAGCTCCTCATTTCCTCTAACTCAGTGAGGAGGCTTCCACTAAGGAGACCAAGCAGAGAATAATGAAAGCAGGCTGAGCATACAGATTATCACACATGTACAGCGTCTCGCAAAAATGTTTGTACCCTTTGAGGCTTTCTAAATTTTGTCACGTGTCAAGCAACATCTGGATTTCATTTATGCAAAGTAGAGCAATATTGCATCTCTTTGTATTTCTGTTCAGATCTCGGTGTGGACTTTGACTGAGCCATTGTGATGCATAAATATAAATATTTGGTGACTAATAGTTATCCTGTCAACAGATTCTGCTACCTGTGGATGTCTCACTGATGTCCACTAACAAACAGTTTAGTGAGGCCTTCACAGAGCTGCACTGATAGTGAGATTTAAATAATATATTTTATTTTAGCAGTGTCTCAGAAAAGGGGACTTCTTTAAAAAAGCATAGACTTGCAACAATTTTGACACAAACATTTTGAAATATATTTGCAGAAACTAAGATGTGAGAGAAAGTTCACAGGGTATAAAAACTTTTGCAATGCACTGCATCATATTATATCACAGACCGACACAAAAAAAGAAGCCAAATCCTCCTGCAGCACAGGAAGAGTTCGCATCTTTGAACTCCTGTTTCAATCTAGGAACAAACATGGTCACATGGACACTGTAACCGTTGGATGAACATGGGGGAGACGCATTTGGGAGATTATGGGTGGGGGCTTAACTTTACCAGATCCGCTGACAGCAGGATGGGGGAAGGCAATGCCATGGGAAAAGGCGGAGGCAGCAGAGAAAGGGAGTGGGACATTCTCACAGTCACCTATAGGCAGCGGGCGGAGCAGAGCAGAGCAAACAGAGCATTATGAACAGTCTCTTTGATAACAGTCTCATCCAGCTGTGAAGAATGAGTGAGAATTAACATACCAGCAGGGATGTGACGATGCAGAGCGAACTGGAATATTGTGTGAGTTTGAAAATGTTTTGAAGTGATGAATTCAGTGACAGTAGAAATGCGAGTGATAACAAAAAAAAATGCTGGTTTTTGTTAGCATTTGCCAGCACTGGATTTATTCACAGAGGTTCAGAAGGTGATTTCTACAGATGGAGAAGAGACACCCATGCCGACATGTAATTCTATAATGCCTTTCTGGGAAAAAAGATACAGCGAGTAAAATAAATATTGAAACCATCAATGTTTTTCTCAGTTTGGAAAAATGTTTCATGGGGTCTTTGACATCTGGTAAAACTCAAGCAGATCACGCAGGTAATAGCAGTCAAAGCAATTTAGTCCCCAAACAAACATACTGATAACTTATGTATGTTATCAGTACATCATGTTGAACATGATAAGCAAAAAGGGATAGAATAGATATAAAATTTTAAATGCAGAAAAGTATGCTAACAGCAATGCTATCGGTGTATTACTAAGCTTCTAAATTCTCCAGTGAGGGCCATTCGAGTGACAATCTGAAAAGAAGATTATTTGTCCATAAATAAGCCACACCCAGGTACCTCCTTAAGATTTCTGACAGAGAAGTCAAAGAAATAAGCAAAAAAGTGGTCCAAGAGTCCAAGATTCAAGTATTGAAAGTCACCGCACTGCTGAAGAAAACCACGCGGAAGCTTGTTTAAAGTTTGATGCTGTAGATTTGGACAAGCCCAGTTAAAGTACTAGGAGAATTTAATCTCATCAGATGAGACCAAAGGTGAATCCTTTGGATGTAATGCCAAAATTTTGCCTAGGAAATTCTTTGTGGATTAATTTGCTCTGATTTCATTGTATGCGTGGATCACTTGAGTCGTTATCGACACGTGGTAAATGCCCCCATTAGAAATATCTAAACTGAAAAAGAAAACATTGACATCTTCCACACTTATTTTGTCTGGTGTATACATTCATGCAAACTTCAATAAGCAGGCCACAAGCAATGGTCACAGCTCTCATAAAAACATGCACAGTGGTGCGTGTGTATGCTAAAAAGGCTCGGGCCATTTTGTTTCTTTTTGTTGATGTTGTTGCTAAATCTCACAGTGAAAACTTGAGAAAAATCCAACCTTTATTTTTTTATATTGAGAGGGGAAGAGAAGGAACCCTTGATGCCGTTAATGCATTGTGAAAAAGAAACCCTTTTGTTAATAAACCAGCACTCAGTCTTGTCCTAAACCATTTCTCAAGGTTAGAGCATGTAGACAGTGAGAGACCTTTGCCTATTCACTTATTATAATCTTCCTAAAAAAGAAATCTGGAGTCCTGTGTCTTTGGTCTCATTTCTTCTTCTGGAGGATTTTAAATTTTTTGTTGTGAATATTTCTCCTGCTGACATTATAACAAATGGAACATATTTGTCCAGAGAATATGCTCAACATTTTATTTTACAAAATACTGATTGCAATATCCTGTATCCTTCTCCTGACTTATCAAGACTGAGATATTTCCAGTCTTATTTTAATCACATGTGCTTTTGGTTTTCCTATTTTAATTAGAGGCCTCTTGTAGATGACTGATTCCCAGACACTCTAATCAACTTTAAAATATGTTTTAGTTGTAATCAGTTTAAATATATTTAGTTGAACTAATAAGTGGGGAATTAATTGTTTTTGCAAAAAAATAAACTGTTCTTAAAATTAGATGTTTTATTTCTGGACAAACGTAAGCAAACGTTGAATTTTTTCCAATTAGTCACAGTGAGGTTTTGCTTCTCCATTAGGCTTTAAAGCTTTACACACATGTTTAGTAGGAGTCAGTAAGTGTGCGGGGCAACAAAGATCCTTGAGTCTTACAGAACAAATGACATTTATGTCTGAACCTTCGTACCTGCTCCAGGAGGATAACCCCTTCCCCAGCGTTTTGTTCTCTGCTCCAGCTGAAGGCTTCTCTCCAGAGAGCGTTTCATGAGGGCCTCAAGCCGCTCCTGCACGCAACACGGATAAACTCACTTTGTTTTAAATTCCCTCACCTCGACTCGGACTTTGGCGTTCCACAAAAAATGTCACCAGCTGCATTCCAAATACTACAAATCAGATCAAACTTGACATGCTTTTTGAGTCTGGTACAACACAATGTCCAGGTCTGAACACAAAACTTTGAAACTCAGCTGACCCTGTCCTCCTCGAGCTGCTGCCTCCTCTTCTCCTCCACTGCAGCTCTCCGGAGCTCCTCTTTCTGCCTCTGCTCCTCCAGCCGTCTCCAGCGCTCCTCCACCGTTCGCTCATACTGCAGCCGAGCCCTGCGCTCCTTCTCCCTGATCAGCTGCTCCCTGGCCGCTGCAAGAGACACGGATTTAAAACCATAATTTATGGTTTTGAATGTAGTTAAACATTAACACCAGTCATATAGCGACTGTGGAAAACTGTACACATTTTTGTTAAAATGCCAAGATTTTTTTGGAATGTATAAACATGAGACCCGACGATAAATCAGTGGTAAGCATTTTGCATCTGACTGTGACGTAAATCTCGTAAAAACATAAAACAAATCTCACAGAGCAGATGTATGTCGAAAGTAGACATAGTGCAAGTATTAGTCTAAATATTTTCTCACACATTACATAAGTAAAGTAACATTTGGTTCATTTTCAGCTCTTTAGTTTACACCTTCTATTAGCATTTTAAAGGATCGCAAGAGATGTTCTCATAATCTGGGACATTTGGCAAACCTTTGGACAAATGAGTGAAGATGTGGTATGATGACCAAGATCACAAAAAAACTTGTTTTTATGTTGGAATACTCTTTTTTTTAAAGTTTATTGTCGTTTGCACCTATGAGCTAGACCGAGTTTGATTTCGCCTGTCTCTCTATGCTCTCAAGATTAAATCGCTGAGATAAAAATCCTTGTCACCATGGGGCAACGACTGGAGAAGCGGGATTATCTCCTAGTCGAAGACCTACTTTTGTGGACCGTTCCGTGTCGCTCTCAGACTTTCCATGATGACACAGCTCATCACATCAGAAACCCAGTGAACTCTCAATGAATCTTCTCCAGAGAAGAAGAGCCCTCATGCAACCCATTAAGGTCCACAGATATTATATCACAAGCAAAGAAAGCTTTGAGCAAAAAAGAAATAAAAACAAGACATCAGCCTACCCAGACTCCTCTCTCTCTCCTCTCGTCTCTCCTTGGCTAAACGCATCCTGTCGTCAGTCTTCATGTAGCCCTCCTGACCTATAAGATCAGGAGTGATGTCAGAAAAAAGTCAGCAAGGCTGCAGTAGGGACGGCATCGTTGGGGGGGGGGGGGTCGACACTCACTTTGCTTCCCTCCATGATTGTTACTCGTTAGATGAGAGGGGGATGCATGTCCGTTCATGTGTGGCCTCTTCTCTGCGTTAGACGGAGCTGGAATCAAAACAATCACCTGGGGGTTAAAACTCATTCTCGGACTGTCCTGAAAAGGACTTCAGCACTAAGCTGAAGCACTGCTTTTCTGCCAGCAGGGGGACACAGGCATTCAATTGAATGAAGCTTATGTGTGTTGCAAAACGCCTTATGTCAAGGACGAACCGCGACACCAAAGATGTGCTCATCACTTTACATGTGCTGACTGTCCTTTCTTGTTAGCGTTGCTGAGTTGTAACCAGCTCCTGACAACAATGAAACCCGACATCAGGACATCCAAACAAAGCCAACAGATACAGTTAGTGCATGGGAACCTCCTAGAAATTGGATAGGAGTCTAAATCTTTTTACTTTAAGGGACTTTTATCCAAATGACATGACGTGGAAATAAAGTGGGATTTATGTGACTGGAGCACGAGAGACGGAGAGAGGATTACTCACTTGTTTTTCCCGTCCGACCAGGAGAGCTGTGACCGTTTGTCGGCGATCGCTTGTTAGGAAGAAGAGTAATGGAGGGTGGTGCCATCTTTTCACCTAATGCACAATGTAATGAGAGTTCACAGGGGTGATTTCCTTGCATTAACAACAAAATGCATGGAGAAAATGCTCTGGAGCTGTAATGGCAAGCCTCATGTAGACGATGGGTGTGAGCCAGCAGTCAGGGCTGACAGATTAAGGAAATGCTCCTTTTCAACTCATAATATGTTCTATAACTTGACCTGGGTCAGTGTTAAAACTTAAGATTTTAAAAACATAAAAAATGTCAATTATATCATTGCAATGATTTAAAGTCCCTATGATGATTTAAAGACCTTTTGACTTTACAGAACACTGCCCCTCCCCTACCTAGTGCTGTGCACTGATAGACTGTTTATTAAAATATATATAGAAACAAATATTTTATATTTAACAGTTTTTGTAAATGCTGTGAAACTGTTTTACTTAATCTGCGTTATCATATTGTAAATCACATCAATCAATTACAGACACAAAGAACTCACAGTTATAGCCAAAGATTTCTCAATAAAGCTAATAAATATGTAAAAAATTTTAATATGGCATATTATTTAATATGGCATAATATTTTAATATGAATCTTGTTAGAGAGTTCCTGACAAAAGCAATGTAAACTGCCATATAAAACATTTAATCCCACAAATTAACTGAATCAATATGTGCATCGCAAGCTAACCTGTCAACAAACAGTCACTTCACTCCATCAAGTGAATTACTTGGTTTACGTCAGAGGTCAAACCCGGCATGTAACACTGATGAGGTCCGAGCTTGAATGTGCTTTAGTGCTGCTCAGGTCTAATTTCAAAGCTCTCGACTGGCTGGATTAAACACACTGATTACCACATTTGTATAAAAACACATTCTATTGATGCTTCTGAGGGCATGATGGGACCCATTAGGTAATGAGTCAGGTGGTTTTAGAGAAGCCTTTACGTTTTTGAAGCACTGGCGCCCCCAAGAGGGGCAACAAGGGGGCAATCATCCAGCAGCAATGGCCACCCTGCTCTATAAGTAAATGGAGACATTTTTAATTGTTTAAACACCAGATTTCTTACTACTGCATTAATTTCACCATCTTGATAGTGAGGTAATCCAGCCCTTTGACATTTTTCCATATGGTGTTTGAGGCCTAATTTTTTTTGTCACACAAACCACATTAGAATTAAAGTTAAAACAAAAGGTTTTTTATTTTTATTGTTTTTGCGTTAGAGCCTTAACTATGGCTGTAAATCGTAGTCCTTGGTTTTCAGTTGACTTTTTTTCTGTTAGAAGCAGTGAGCACTGAAAAGAGCCAATCTGCTCTCATTATATCTAATTTGATCTGGCCTGCAGGGAAATGTCCCCTTTTACAGGGCGGGGAGGGCGGAAACTCACTAAAAGTAAAAGATTAATCTTAATCGAGTTTAATATTGTCTCATGCTTCAGTCATCGCAGATTTGATGACGAGAAAATAATGAGCCTGCCATGTTTATAGGAAGTTGTCTTTTCTTCGTTTGTATATTTCAACGCTATCATTGATGTGTATCGCATTGTCTAAAATGATCAGCTGAATTCACGTATCAAGCGGGAAAACAAAGAAACACGTTTGACACGTTTCTTCTGCGTCTTATTAATTCACTCTAGGAAGCTTTATTATAGAAAAACACCGAGATCTGCACAACAAAACGGGTAAGTGCAGACATCACATAAAGCGGTGATCAGTTGCGTCATCCATGAGTCTGCTTTTAATCCGGGCGTAAATACAACAGCGCCGTTTCAAACCTGTCCAAAACAAACCCTGCATGAAGCTTACCTGTCACTGCAATGGAGGACGCGTTCGTTTTCGCCATGGATTTCAGCTGCGATCTGAGCCAGAAAACAAAGAAATGAATTAGCTGTTGTCCCACCAAATCAGTCCGCAGTGATGCTGAGATGCAGGTACCCGTTTTCCTCCAAAAACAACAGAAGCGGCAGGAGCAGCTCCAAAAAATACACACAAAAAAATTCAGGAAAAGCAGGAGCAGCCACGGCGGACAAAGACAAACCGAGACGTGCAGCTCTAGAGACTGAAGGTCGTTAGAAAAGGATGAGAGGATGTGGATGAGGAGATCGATGCTGCTGGATGATGGAGCGCATGCGATCGGGTTTTGGAGCAGCCAGCCGTGCGTCACAGCGTGAGCGCGCACTGTTACCACGTTGCACGCAGCTTGGGTCCAACTCCAGTAAACATAACAGAATGCGCATACTGGCCAATAACTCGCTGTCATAGCCACATCATTGAACCATCATTGTTCATAATATTTGACAGCTCTAGTAAACGTTCATTCAGTAATTCATTTAACTAATTAAATTATATACCTCCACTCAAGCCAATGTTTTTAACCCTTCTATTAATTATTTTTTTGTAGTTTTTCCGCTTACTGCTGATAAATTTAATTATTACATCTGATTAATAAACATTTTGAATAGAGAAACGTGGGCTCAACATGAAGCATGTTTTATACCTCCTTAAAGTTTTAAAAGGTAGATTTTAATCTGACAAACAAGCCATATGAAAAGACATGTTTTAAGTTATTTAGTGTCACTGTAATACTGACAGTCACATTTATTAATATATATAAGGAAAAAGTTAATTACAATATTACATAAGACACATAAAATGTATTATTGCGGAAACTTACTATATATATATATAAAAACATTTTTTTCTTGTTTTTTTATTTATTTAATTTTATTATTATTATTATTATTATTATTATTATTATTATTATTATTATTATTATTATTATTATTATTATTATTATT
>CAEGAF010091969.1:0-45654 GCA_903067075.1 Micropoecilia bifurca | reverse complement strand
ACTCCACTTGTACATGACAGGTATGTCTTTACCTGGACGGCTTATGCCGAAAACCAACTACAAAGCTGGGAAAAAAAATGAATACATACAGGAACAGTTTTCATCTTAGAGAAATGTAAACTGCATTAAACTCTGCTGGCTTCAATATGCACAGCAGTTTAATCTTGGCTGGTCCCTGACACCTAATAAGAGACTGTTTTTTTTTTAAAGAAATGTAGTTCAAAGTCACTGTTTAAAGGCAATTAATAGAACCATAAAGGCTATAACAACACCCACTGATCTGATGGGAAAGATACAAAATTTCACTTAGTAACCGTTCAGACTGCAGGGTAAAACCAAATCAATAAAAGAAATTGCAAAACAATTTGCCCATATTCCTTTACTTTAGGAAAAGCTCAATAGTGTGACTTGAAACTATTTACACATAAAACACACGGTGAATTTAGAGCTATCTTACACAAAAAAGTTGAACATTTTATGGATACCAGATAAGAAAGTAAACTCTTTAAAGTTAATAGTGTAACTGTTCCTTTCCACAGGTATACAGTTAAAATTGGGAGATTTATTGTATGTACATTTTTACACACACTGAGAAACTAATTAAAGAATCAAAATGTATCCATTAAAAACAAAAATAAATCTGCAAAAATGCTTTGTTTTTGAGTAAGACATCCTGTAACAATCTGACAACAAATCTGAAAGGTTTGATACAAGTCTGAAGCGGCTGAACTGTGAGAATAAAATCCTGTACTTCTGATCGCTAGAATCACTGCTGTGAATAGGAGGTACTTGGTTTTTCAAAGCTTTTTTTTAGGAGGTTTTCTCTAAACATAATACTCTCTATCACCATAACAAATCAAAAGTGTACAACTTAAACATTGCAAGTGTAAATCAGAGCAAGTGAACATTATGTAGCTACTAGTTTGAAAGGAAGCATAGAGAAGACAAAACTTTTCACTTTTTTCCCACTCTTAAATAATCAAATATTTGTTTTTTAACATTCATAGTTTCACTATGTAATATTCCAATCACATTACCTTTATCAAAAAATAGCTATTTCTAATACAAGTAAAATAAGTCTAAATAAGTCCGTTATGTTACATTGCAGGAAATAAAATTTGGAAAACTATAATCACATTTTAAAGTCTCTACACTTTAATTTGCATGTCAAAGATCACATTAAGCTTCATCAAAACACATAGGAGTTTTTAGCTCGCAAACTTGGGAATTTTAAGAAGGTTTCTTAGAGAAAAGAAGCAGCTGCAGATATAAGGTTTGCTTTCTTTTACTTCTGATTCTTTTACTTCTTCCAAAATGTTTTATGGCACAAAAAAATTCTTCTTAACATATTTTCCGGACTATACATCGCTCTGGAATATAACTCGCATTATTCATAAAAACATATGTAAGACACATAAGTCACATTTATTTAGAAATTGTTAAACATGAGGGGGACCTTGTCCGTATGAGATGTCCAATTAAGTGCATATGTGTTCAGTTGCATTTCAACAAGCTCACAGAAATGGTCAACTTTGGCTTAGAAGTTTGCTGGCATACAGATCTAAATCGGGGGGGTTCAGGAATGACTCAGCATGGCTGGTGAACTGAGCAGCGGGGCGGAGAGCAGATGTATGCAGTAAATTCGGGGCGGTTGGGTTCATACCAAGAAGGCCCTGATGGAAGGTCATTTATATTCATCTCTCTGGCCACTACCAGTGTGTCTCCATGCTGGTAGCTGCCAGGATGTCTCTATACATTGTTCACAAGCCTCCATGGTTGTTCCAGTAGTTGCGAAAGGTAACACAGACAGATAGACATTTCTATCTAGACGTTATCTAGAACACAGCTCTAGCCGACTTCTTTTCAGGCCATGATTATCTTTGCTCAGGCTGTAAAAGGGAATGTTTAATCCTTGGTTCATGTCTGGCAGTATGATTTAATATTTAATGCATCAGTAAAAAAAAAAAATGCATCATGAAGAAGGAAAAAAAAAACATTTATAATTTGCTCCTGACTGTAGGACACAGGACCAGACAAACTATGGAATATGGTGCAACTCATAGTCTGGAAAATACAGTAATCGTACTAAAAACTAATTCCAGGTTTTATTTTTTTTATTTTTTGGAATGCCTCCCTTAGTGGATTCCAACATACGAGCACAACTTAAAAGGTGCTAAGGCCCATTTATGTTAAAAAGAAAAGCAACATTTTTCACTTTGAAGATGGAAGCCCTTGCAAAAAATCCCCCCTGACAAATAAGTTTTTTTTCTTGGCTTGGATCATTTGAAGTGTTGCATGCAGGTTATGAACACTCAGAGACCACTTCATGTTTGTCCGGTGTCAGGGATGTTTCCGACCGAGGTTCTGTGATGAAACTGGCGCTCAACTGCACCTTCAGTCTCTCCACTTCGTACTTGTGGAGGAACTCCTGGACCAGGTAACGTTCCCGTTTAATTCGCGCCTTCACATCTGACGGGACGTCCGGTATCAGCCAGGCGACAAAGAACTTCACCACAAAGACCACATGCTGTAAAAAAAACAATTTAGAGAGATTTACATGCTGGCCACATGTTGGTTTTCAGTGTTTAAGTTTGGAACAGAGCTGTGTTGTCTTACTTCCATGATAATAATGAAGGCCATTTTGGCTGCCAAGATATGCCAGAACTGCATAGTGTGAGTGTACTGCCTCTCATGGCCTGGAGGGTAACGGTAGTCTCGATATCTACAAATTCCAAAAAACACAAAGGCATCACAGACAGAAATATTGTTAAACCTTAAAAATATAAATAAATCAATCAATGAGCCAGAAGAATGCCTGCAAACATTTAAAGATTCCTTTTACACATGATTTAAAAATTTTGTATCTATAAAGAACAATCTAAAAATCTAAAATCCTTGTAGCTCTGGCTTAAGGTCTCTGTCTTCCAAGGAGAAGACGGTGACCTTTACTTCATGTCTGCTGAAGATACACATCCCTACGGCATCATGTCGCTCTGCTGAGTTCAAATAACATGCAAGTAAACTTTCGTCACTAACTGTGACTCCTACTTGTTGCACTAGAGTATTTAAAAACAAACACAGTAACACAGTTTTAATTCATAAAGAAATTTGAAAACCATGAATAATTTTCCTTCTACTACTGTGTGCTGGTCTTCCACATAAAATGCCAGTAAAATGTTGGAAGTTTGTGGTTTTAATGTGAAAAAGTATGTGCAGTAGGTAAATGCACATTTGCAAAGTACTGCTCTCTGACTACTAATTATAAACAAATGAAATAAAATGTCCTGGCAGAGAGCAGCAGTGGCACAGATGAAACCCATAAACCACATTAAGATTCATTGTCCAGACAAACACAATCTCTGAAAGTAAAAATGGTCCCCTGCAATAGTTTGGGCTAATCGTTCACAATTTCTTCCATACCTTGCACTGGAGATTTAATTGTGCAACAGAAAAAACCCAATCAACTCTTATGACATGATAAGTAAATCACAGGGCAGCGAGTGAACTGAAAACAGATTTTAAAATCAAAGATTTCCAGGAATCCCTCAATGTTATGTTCTCTTCTCCACATTGAAAACCTCTGTGATATAGGAAAATATCTGAATTCACGTGATTCTAACAAAGTCGGACTAAATAAACAAAGTCTCGGTTTTGGCACTCTTAAAAATGTACCTGCATGTGGTGGTGGAGTTATGCCAATTGTCCTCAGGCATGTTGTCTGGATGTATCTGTGAAATGTTGTACACTGACAGGCTGTTGTTGATATAGCCGCTCATGCTGGCATCTTTACTGTAGGCATACAGGTATACCATCCGGGGGATCATGTCTGAGGTAAAGGCCATGATAAAAGCCTGGGGGGTGGAGGGAGATGAACAGGAAATATTCTCAATAGATGATGCTTAAAACTGTGAAAAGCAATTCAAGAAAACGTAGAAACACAGACGTACATTGGTGACGACAGATAAAATCGCCACTGAATTGAGGATCTCCTGCCACGCTCCGATGTTTCGGGCCTTGGATGCCACTGGTCGCCTGAACTGGGTGGTGAACTTCCAGGAGTCCACTCTGATTTCAAGGATGTTATTAAACAGGGCGAGGACGGGGGCCAAAGGGAAGGAGGCCACAAACAATGTGATGAAGCCAAACTGGATCACTGGAAAGACATGAAGAGAGGCCGCAAAAGAGAAAGAAACAATTACAAACCGGAGTTATTTCAAGTGGTATTGTATATGCTGCATTTTGTCTCTATCCATTTGCCTCTCACCCATCTCGAGGTACTCGTAGAACAGGCCGATCTGGCTAAAGTTCAGCAGAACGTAGTCCTGCTCCCAGCGACTGTAATGGTTCTCCGGGTTGTGTCGTCCCTTTCTGCTGCTCCACCAGTTGCGCATCAACCTGTCAGCGAGCCACGGAGACAAAATGAAGAGTTGAACACAAACTCAGATGGCGATTTTATTCTGATGTAAATGGAAAACTAAATTAGTGTATATTTTGACCTATTCTTAGCCTCAAAATATGTTTGAAGCAGAATATTTTGTCCATACTAGAAGACAATGTTAATTGTTTTTTGTTTATTTCCTTCGAAAGTGATTTTTTTTCACAGTGTAGAGATTGTAGAAATGCTAACTTGTGTTTAGTTTTTTTAAAAAATAGTTTCTTTAAAAAAAAAAGAAGAAATCTTTATTCATTCATTCCAAAATTTCACCATGTAAATGTTGATTTTTGGAAATTTTTTAAAAAACATTTATTTTGTTTGTGAAAAATAAAATAAAAAAAAAAAACAGAAAATGAGGCTGAAAACATCTGACGGACTCACGGGAGCAGAGCCTCCTGAATGTTCCCCCACACCTGTTTCCCAGCCATGACGATCACCAGCTGCGTGGTCAGCTCAATCAGACAGCCGCCAGGATCGCACTGGGACGAGGAGAATCTTTTATTCCACATGAAACCCTCCATGTTCTCCACCAGACGTGAAAAGGCATGTGAAAAGATGATCCGCAATGAACGAGACAACCCACCTCTTCGTTCCTCAGTTTGGTAAAATTCCCAAACATGTAGGAGTACTTGCCAGGGTAACCCACAAACTTCCCTTTGAAGAAGGCCACATAGAAGCAGGACGAGTAGTAGTTGACAAACTGGAACATAAATATCTTTATCGTCAGCCGGTTCTCGTATTCCAGGTGAGTTTTGGGGATTTCTGCAGCAAAGCAAATGACACTTTCAGTAAAAAAAAACAAAAAAAAAAAACGTCTGGCATGTTGGACTCTGCCTCAAATCAGTTTAATCTTTTTACCCATATCGGTGATCCAGATGGCCACTTTTTCGTAAAAAAAGTTCAGGATCATGATGATGACAAAATTGATGCAGGAAGCAGTAACGGATGTCGCAAGCTGCGGAGTGATGAATCTCCCCACCAACTGGATCTTTCTCATTGGATCCTTAATGATGCTTGCAAAGGCAGCGTATACAGCCAGCCTGTAGGCTATTACCCCAATGATACAGGCTACAATCAAAGAAATCTGCAGAGAGAAACATGCACATGTGGGAGAGCTACCAGAATGTGGCAACTAAGACGATGGTGTGGATTTTTTTCTCTGTTACCCAGAATATGACGGTGGCTCCAGAGAAGCAGAAACGTGCACACTTGCTCGTGATGGGAAGATATGGCTCCATTTCCTGAAAGACAGGTTCTAATTTACTTCCTGTTGAGTGTTATTAGGAGGAAATGCATCCAAACAATGTTTAAAGGCTGAAATTAGCAGATGTTTGACTTAGTTATGGAAGTTTTTCTTATTTGTATTTATTTTTTATTTGAAATCTAACAATAAGACTTTTGTAGGTGAGGTTGAATAGCTTCACAAACAGAAATATGTGTCTCATACCTTACATGGACCACCACCTCTCAATAAAAAAAAAAAAAAAAAAAGTATATCGATGCCTTTATTGGAATATTACAACTGAGAAACTGCTGAAATTAGTTTATAATGTTACATGAAGCTTTTTCTGACTTGGAGGTTTTTCTTTTTGGCATTTTTCCATTATTACCAACCTTTTTTCCAAGGATTACACATTTTTAAATTTGATGTCTTTGTCTAAACTTCTGAGAGACACGTAGATCCAAATCACATCAATGTCTCTAATAAATGTCTAAAATCAATTTTAAATCAATAATTTTTTACATTAAAACCTAATATGTACTAAATAGAACTTATTTGTTTTAGAACTTTTTAAGTTTTGTTCAGATGTATGCTTTTAAAAAATATATATTGATAGCTTTTACACTGCTGTATGCATATTAGCAAGACATAGGTTTTTATTTGTTGTTGAAATGATGGCATCACTCACTTTTGTGATCTTGTTTTCTCTCCTGTTTGTGCATTTGATCTCGAACTCTGGGCGGATTTGAAGCTGCTGCTGCTCCTCCTCAAAATCCACCAGATCCCATTCGTACTCGAGTCGGGCCTGGCGCCGCTTCCAAAACTCCAGGAACAGAGTTACTGCCGAACAGGTATATAGAAAATCCATCAACATTAAGAAATAAAAAAAAACATTTTATTGATTCATTATAATATATTCTGTATACATTTTTTCTGAAATGGGTAGTTTTTTCAGGCTGCAGAATGCTGTTTGTGTTGGATTTTAATTGACATGAGGTGCTGCCTGGCTCTTGGAGAATAACATAATTGTGCTGGCAGGTTTTTCTGGAACAATTTGGTTAAAAGGTTCAATCTTTTAGTGTGAAAAGGTTCAAACTGTAAAACAATAGGGGGGCGAGTTTGTTGGATCTCTGGACACTCACCCCAAATCCCCATAAATATGGCAAAGAATACGGTTCCCTCGTTGTCAAACAGATGGGATTGCTGGAAGATAGAATGAAAAAAAATTATCCAGAGAAAAGCAGAGGATTTTCGGCACAAATACTGAGACATACTGTCCACTCAGCAGGTCGCTGGTGATTCGATCAAGATGGTGTTATTAACTGTGCTCGGTTTAAACCCGTTTTAAATGAATATATTTGGTAAGACATTATTTCATGAGGTCAATAATGCAACGTAAAACCATGTTAGCAGCTTAAATTCAATGAAAATTCCCCAACTGCATTTTGATAATATTTGTATTTAACACAGTACTGGAAACCTTTCTGTCAATGATATTTACCCAAGATGAGAAACAGGTGGAGTTGAGCTTCCAAAAAGGACACTTTTTGTCACAGAGAGGACACATCAATATGCTGCCGCCGATGTTTGCATCACAGATTTCTTCACTAAACGCAAGAGGAAAAAGCATTTTGCCTCTTTTAGAGCAAGATGTCATAGGATTTATTCATGCTGTGTAAACTTAACCATTTGAAGGAAGGGAATAAGTGCTGACATTTCTGTAAAAGGTAGGCAAATGCATCTATAACCAGCTGAGGCAACAACAGCCCAACAAATCTAAACTTCATTCTGTTCTCTGTTCCAAAGACGCATTAACCTTGATTTGTTGTTGCCATAGCTGAGAGCTCCATAGGTGAAACATATAACACCCATGACAGCTGCAAAGAACAGCATCTCGGTGTAGAAGCCCAGCCAAGCAAAATAGATCCCGATCTTTTCTCCATAATACTTCCTGGAAGAAACAAATATGCAAAGAAGTGAAAAAAAATGAATACATAACAGGTAGGCATATGTGAAATCTGGTGTGGAAATTGATTACTTGATCAGGTTCAGAGGCTGCTCTTTGTAAAAGCAGAGAAACCTCGCCCAGTGCTTGTACAAGTTGAAGCGTTCGCTCTCGCACTCTGCGTTTCTTGCCCTTTTCCAGTACCGACACTGAAAACCAGAGAGACATTAACACAATCATCTTCCATTAAACTATAGGTGCAATTGTTGCATTCATAAACCCAACGTTTTCTTGATAGAAATGGTTTGTTTTCTTGGTTTTGTTACTATGTGGCCTAGCTCAACAACCGTTACACAGAGTGAGGGAGGGGTGTGCAAAAATGGTGCAAAAACCTTGTTGCGTAAGTATCCGCAACCTTAAAATAACCTTCTTCTTCTTATACATTTTAGATAATTTTAATTTACAAATGAATACATTCATAATTGTATTCATTTTTTAATATATTCTAAAGAATCAGATCCGGGAACATCAAATCTGTTTAAATAAAAAGAAAAGATCTCAGCAGTTCTAAAGAAGTGGCAGCGAAACTGGATAAAAAGATGGAGCAAAGAAACTCGGCAAATAAATTCCCAGCATCTACGCAATCCTTCTGTTTGAGATATATCAGCCTTACATCGTGAAGGGGAAAGGCTGCTGTGTACGTCCCGTTGTTGAGTAATCGCTTGATGCCCGTCTTCTCTCTGTCCTTATGACCCTCTGTGTAGTATGGAACACGAGCCAGGATATAAAACACCTCATAGCAAGGAAGATAGTTTAAGAAAGATTAGACATTTTAATACAGCTTTTAACCACACAAACATCTTCTCAAATTTGTAAAACCTCAATCAAATCAACATGAATGTCTTATACTTACAATTCTGTTTCTCGTGGATGGAGGGAAGAAAGTTTCTTTGTCATTGATGAGGAAGAAGTCCATCTTATTCTTGTCAAAGGGGTAGGTGAAGTAGTCTGTCTGAGGGTGCATGATGTGGTCTGGCAGGCGGAAAGGGCAGGACAGCCAGTCCAGATGGGCGTCCGGGCTGTGCTGCATGTCACTGTCCTTGAAGGGAACTTTGATGTTCAGGACATCCGCATAAGTGGCAAGCACTTCCCACGGCGCGTGAATCTTTAAAAAGTACGTCTTGTGGTCTTTTGACTCCTAACAGAGAAATAATTTGAACCACAGAGAAGAGAAACGTGTCACCAGCAATACAGTATGTGTCGGACACTGAACAATCCCTTTAAGATGGTTTCAGTTTATTTTCATGCACCATAAAAGAATAGACACTAGATGGCGCTGGTATTTAAGAGTTGGGACTCCTTACCGATTTGTCTTCTGTCTCCAGCTCCAGACCTTCTTTCTGAAGGTTGGCCTCAAATTCCTTTCTCCTTTCCTAAAAGTAAACACATCAGCTCACTAATTTCTAACATACTCCACCAAATAAGAGAAATTAAAAGAAGGTTTATATCAACATCCACTGCAAGTAACCCTACTTGCTTGTCAAAATGTAAATGTAGTTATGACTGAGTGACAGACATTCAGAAAATTTACAGATGTTGTTTGCCAAACGCCTTGTGTATGCAAAAATTGATTTTGAGACAAACAGTTATTTGTGTCCAGACCACTGGTTAATCTGTTTGGTTTAGGAGTTTTTTCATTATTAAATGATTTATTGAGTTTCTATTTGTTCTCGAAGAAATAAAAGTTTCCTGTAATTAATCATGGTCTGAACTGAAAATTAAAATGAAAAAGCAGCCAAGATCAAACGTAGATTTTTGAAAGAGCTACTTAAGGACGATAATACAATTAGTCTCCTATGAAATAAAATTTCAAATAAAAAAAGTAACAACAAACTTAAAACAAAAATCTTAAACTTGTAACCAGTCTTCATACAGCCTTATGTAATTGTGCATTTCATTAACCTTTTTTCTCTGATTCACACCTCAGCTATTTTGGCCACTCGGGGGCACCAAAAACAAGCTATAAGTAATACACAGACACAATGGTCTGTCACAGTGGATCTTTTTGTTGGTATTGTTTTTTTTTTTTTTTGCCCAGGCTGTTTAGTTTAAAATTGAAGATGAATGATACAAGATAACTAGCATAGATATTGTCAGCTCTGTGGCTTCAATAAAGAAACAATGTCACAAAAAAATGTTGGATTTTTGCTAATGTCTTTTATCAATAAACCTATGAAACAACCAGACTTTTATTATGATTAGCTTTAATATGTTTCCTCCCCTAAAGGAAGAATACTTGACCTATCATAGTTGTTTTTTATGTATAATTTAAAACAACAGTTAATCATATCTATCACACGTCTTTAGAAAAAAAATACAGAATCTTACTTCCTCTTTTGAGCATTCGGACTTATCCTCTGGCATTCGATTGTGTAATAATGTTGGCTGCATTGCAGTTAGTCAGTGGCAGCACTAAATATTTGCTGAGTCGTCAAGTTATTGAAACATTTTCAAACTTACCTGCTTCCTCTCATCTTTATCGTCTACATAAGACAAAACAAAGTCTATTCTGCGAACGCCGTCTCTGAAGAACACTGTGTCTCTGTTTGGTTGAAGCCTCTCTTTCTGAAAGAGAAACAATTATGGAACACAAAATATACTGACGTGAATAATCTGACAAAAAAAATCATCTGTTTGCACTAGAGGGTTTAACCTACTGAATACAGTACGTGTAAGAGACCAAAAGGAGGGGATATTATTTTGTATTTCCATGCTGGAATTGAACTCTGAAGTATAAAGTGCCACATCAAACAAGAAGAGGCCAAACGCTCCAATTCCAGCCTGTCATTACACAAAAATAACTCGGTGGAGCAAAGAACACATTCAAAGTGGCTAAAGCCGCTTAGATAGTACAATTTTAAACTTTAAACTTCCAGCTGATTGAATGCCTAATGTATTTTCTGTTGATTCAAACTGATACCCCTTTATAGAAACTAAAAAATACATGCAAAGAAGGAAGATTTTAACTTTGTATGAGAAAAGACTGATTGATTTATATACAAAAAAAAGTCAAATTATTTTGGGTGAAGGACTGCACAATTATCACCACTGTTTAATAAATAAGTCCTGTTGACCATGACAAGTTAATAATAGATTTATTGTACTTTACGCCCAAAAGCAGCTTATGGAGCCGTTAACTGAACTCCACCCTGCTTGTTTATCACATCCTGACATTCACTAACAGACTTCCTTATAACCATGGCGCTGCTACGATCAGTAACTATTATAATGTTAGCAGTAAATATCCAACATTAAGTACTTAATTCTAATGTCTGAGTTGGCAAACATGGTTATTAGCTTTATCAATTAAGAAAGCTCCCTCGGTCAGTTGGATGTCCTCACGTCACTGAAAACTAAAGTATCTAGCAGGGATCTCCAGTTTGAACAACTGAAGTTTATTCCTGTCTCACTGATGAAGTCATGAAAGGAGCTCTTTGAGACTCACAAAGTCTTGTGACTCAGCAATTAAAACTGTGACTCAACGTCAGTCAAAAGTCAAATAGACACAGCCAAGAGGAAATTCCACAGATATGCAGAAAACTCTGTCAACTACTTTGTGACAGAAGAGAGGGGAATATAATAAATCTATTCAGATATGTTGAATTTGCAGACCATTAAAGTCTAAATTTAAATAGACTAACAGTGGAATTTCAAACACTGACAAATATGTGAATTTACTGAATTGCAAAATGTGTGAAATATGGAAAGCTATTAGCATGATAATAAGAGTAAAAAAACTTTCACATATTATTGCTTTCAGGTTGCTAAGTAACCAGAAACAGGAAGTTGCTGTTGTTTTAAAAAGAAAAAAAATGGTCCAGAGTGTGTTGCTTAAAGCTAATTAAACCTTTTAATTGGCTTTAAACTACCTAGATACAAATTGTGTCGACAGAACAGTGGAGCTACTGGATGAAGAAGCCGTCTTTATTCAAACTGAGCTGACGAGCTACTTCTAATTCACTGAAGATGCCGTTTATTTCTCACTCCAGCCGGGCCTTCAAATGAATCAGAACTTACTTCTGAATGTCCAGGCAGTGGGCCTCCTTCACATAATACATTGACCCCATTACCACTGCTGTCATCTGCAAAACAAAAGCAAACACATAATACCAAGCGGGACAAAGTTCAATCAGTGTGGAGGTTTGGACTAGAGTTCAGTGTTTGAATTTTTATGTCATATGTCTTTAAAAATGACTATTAACATCTTTAACTGACTCAAGTGAGCATTTATCTATAATTTGAAAGAAAAAACTCTTATACATGTCAGCCTAATTTGTGAAAATTAAACTTGTGATTTTATTTCACTTTATGTGTCTTGTCTTGGCATTTCAGGCATACCATCTAGATAAGATGCATGCTACATGTGCCAGGGCAAACTAGCTTTACAAAAAGGATATCTGAAGATAGTTTCCTATTTGTATGATTGGCTTTATTGAATCAAAACTGCAACTCACATCAAAGTCGGCCCCCAAAACCCAGGACCCAGAAACCTGACAGCCCAATAAACCAGCCTCCAAACATATAAGGTAAGTAAGGTTTTGACTTTAGATTTTTTTTGTCAGATAAATATTAACAAATGATAACATTCATAGCAAGAGGGTGTGCATTTTAAATGTCTTGCAATATCCTAACTTGGAAAGATCAGCACATAGTTACTTAAGTTGTCTTGCCCCATTTCTCTTTTTGAAGTGTTCAAGAAAAATGGGGCTTTATTTCATAATATATTTACACAATTAAGAAGTAAGATGTCATAGACAATCATTCAAAGTCCTGAAACATTAATCAACTTTAAAAAGTATAGTATAAATGAAATAGGTTTCACTTTCATCTGTTTTACAGCAATTGTTGGTGGTTTTAATTGTAATACTCACAATTTAACAAAAAAACTTCTTAATTTGGTTTTTGTCACAGCTGATTAAATTTATCCATTCAAATTTTGATTATCAACAAGAATAAGTGTGAGAACATGTTACTGCTCTAAAAGATTAGTTTATTCTCAGACTTTCTAAACATCTTTACTTGGGCGTGTAGATAATACTGTATAATTGACCTCCAGCAGCCACTAGGCTGCTGGAGGTCTTTGATGGCCAAGCAGTATACACTAATACTAGTATAAACTAATTTTAGATTTCACTTGTTTACACAAATGCTGTTTGCATATCGTCTCGTTGTGCTTCATTATCAGATGTGATATTAACATCCTGCCAGCTGGAACAATACATGATCAAATGGAAACTTTGTGCGGAAGTCCTTTTTATTGTTTAAAAAGTTGCACAGGAAGTTTTATGATGGAATCCAAGAATTTACTTTATAAACAGGCATCCAGCTTTCATACAGCTACACACAATGAAAGAGAACGACGATTCCCAAAATAATAACCTTCTCCCCTCAGCCTAAAACCATAGTAATTAAACTAAGCCATTGTACGCTTGAATTATATCCTTTTAGGATATGGGATGTGCTGCAGAAGAATAATGTTCACACAAAGCCAGACTAATAATCCAGATCCAGCTCAGACAACCTAAATTTAACAACAAACCAATAACAATTTATCAGTTTTCAACAGACCTTTACTATTTTAGCAAGCACTCAGCGTCAAGAGCAATGAGTAACACAAAGACCATACCGCGCACACACACACACACACACACACACACACATTTTGTACACTGACACACTGCATTCCTCCCTCTCCCTGCGTGGCCGAGTATGGCACAGGAAATGTGCTCATGAAGCACCCCTCTGCCCGCTCTCCTTTTATTCCCGAATGGTGGGAAAAGCAATGCTTCCTGTGGGGGAGGCTGCATGAAGACACTGGAGGGTGGGAGGAGCTGGAGGCTGAGGTTGCTGCTGCTGCTGCCTCACCATGAGACTGACCTCCCCTTGAACGAAACAAAGTCTGGAAAAACACGTAGGTCTAAAGGCTCCTGCTGCTCCGAGACAGCTGCGCAGGCTGCCAACTTTCATCTGACAAGCAGTAGCCTGAGCCAATGAGACAAAGACGGTCACGGAAGTTCAACCCAAGGCCTCGAGACTCACTAGAAAGGAATGGAAATATGCAGTGTGAGTTAGAGTCTCTCTGACGATTCAAAAAGCCCACATCACTTCATGAAACTCGTGGGAAGAGTGATTGGCTCTCTGCCTCAGTTTTACTCTTTGTCTCAATTTTGCTTATTTCCAAGCAGCGATTTTCCTCATTCCTTTTTTTGTCTCAGTATTTTGGCTTCACTCCAACCACACTGGCAGCTATCAGAGGCCGGCTTGAGCAAACAGGAGCAAAAGGCCAGGAGAATGTGTGTTAAATCTACAGAGATACAAATAACTGGAAACTTTAGACAACTACACTAAGTATACTTTCAAAGTTAGTTATCCTTCCCATGCTTTTCTTGAAAAAGTTAAGTCTTAAACTTTACCCTCCTGTACTTCACTTTCTAACCCACTTTTTACTAGGTCATCTTAATGAGCCATTTATCTATTTACAGAAGATCCCCTTTGAATCCAGGCAACATCAGACGACCAGGCCTCTAAAATATTCGTCAATAGTCCCTTCATCTGAGTGATACTTAGCATGTGAGACTAAATTAGTTGTCAAAATTATAACAAATACTATTTAAAAGTACCTTTTAACTTATTGAATGTTTTGCTGTGACATATTGTGGTATTTTGCTCTCTAAATAATACTCATTAGCAGAAATAACACTGTATTAAATAGTCTACTTACTCTGTCTAGTCAAGGCATAAACTGGCACATAGCTGAGAATCAGTCCACACTACATTTAGTTTACTTTTTTTATGACAACTTGTGAAAGAAACACTCAGATATTCCTTTTCTCTAAATACCCAAATTTTATCAACAGAAACATCTGGATCTACCCTTTGTCCAAGTAGGAATCAGAATGTTGTTACCATATCATCATTAGACAACTGTACCATCGCTAGAAACCCAAGCATTAGATGAAGACGAGAACATGCCAAGTCATACAGACAAAATTACAGATGATGATGAACAGAACTTTAAAAGAAACCTTGTCTGAAACCTAGCTCCAATTAAAAAAAATTACGACAAAGTCTTATGGCAAGAAAGGTGCCTTTAACCCTACACTGGAAAATGCATTAGATCAGTGGTCCCCAACCAAAATAAAAGATCCTTCAGACTTAAATATTCAGACGGATTCAAATGTCTCTGGTGTTGCTAGTTTTTCTAAAATTGTCTGCTCTGTTTATGTGCAACAGTTTACTCATATAAGCTTTGTAAACCTACACTTGACATACATTTTGGGTCTTACAACAAATAAAACTCAGCATAAGGCAGTTGTTTTGAATTTTCCTAGAAAAACACTATTGATACAAAGTTAGGTGCATTTTGTGACATGAGTCATTTTAATCTCCAAAGTACCTGGGAGAGTATTATCAGTATCAGTAATACTCTGGATGAACATAGTTCAGAGGAAGACATCAGAGGAGGAAGTCACTTGTGCCAAGGCATAAATTACAACAAGAAGGAGCTGATTTGCTGCATTTAATGTGTTGGCAGTGGTCCACAAAAGTAATCCTGTCATCCCTCTCAGAACAAAGTTCAGTGCTTTGCAGCATCTGTGAACCCATGCAGTGCTCAGTCGTTTAATTTTACATTTCAGCATGCATAATGTCAGGACTGCTGTCCTTTCTCAGTGTAGCACCTCCTTAGTCAAAATGAAATTAATATTCTGAGAGACAGCCAGCATCTCTCTGTGTAGGTTGTCTTCCTCCTCTTACTATTTTTGTTTCAAAAAGATGTAAAAAAAAAAGAAGCAACAAATATGTCAGCCACCCACTTACTCAAACACACAGCAAATATCACATTCACTGTCATCTGTTTCGCACTGGAAACACCCATCTGTATGTAAATGCACAGCAAGATGCAAGAGCAAGAACTGCATTTAGACAGGTTTTGTACTCCCATGGTGCATTATTGTGCAATTTAGGATGAATGTACTTGATTATCACCTTGACCAGTTTAAAAATGTTAACACTGATTAAAAATAATTTTGTTAATCATCTAATTTTAGTATGTTGAGGGTCTTTAAGGCTGATGAATAATCTTAAAGGTTGCTACAGAATGAAGCCTTTGTTCTTAAATAGACATTATTAAAAGGAGAAGAATGATAGCACTCTTTGGGATTCACACGTAAAAAGTGTTTCCTATGACTGTTATACAAAAATAAAGCTTCTGTGCTGTGTGCTTGAGCTTCCTCCAATATCCTAAGAACAAGCTTTTCCAGTTAACTGGAAATTCTACATTAACCTTGGTTGTGAGTATGAATGTATGGTTTGATTAGCTTTTTTCTGTCCCTGCTCTGAACACCAGGTGACTCTCTCCGCTATGGAGCCAGACATCAGACTCCCATCACCCGAATTTGACTGTATACAGAAAATGGATGAAAAAGTGGGTTTCATGTTTGTGTGCACAAATGGCTCAATGATGTTACCCTCATTAGAACACACTTGCGACCTTCTCACTGCAGAAAATTATTGCATGCACCAATGCAGGACACATCCCCTCTTCTGGTTGTTTGTGCAACAACCAGAAGAAGGTACAACCAGAAGCTGACTGATGAAAGTTGAATGAAAGCAGACAGACACACATGCAGACATTTGTATCTCCATGACCTGAAAACGGCAAAACGCTTGTGCATCGGAGAGCAGTAATAAGGTTGACCAAAGACTTGTCCAAAGACATAAAAGCAGCGCATGAAAGGAGAAACGGCATTATGACGACAAGAGAACAGACAGCAAGGCATGACATGAAGCCTCTGATCTGCCCGTACCTGAGTGTAAGTTTATCCTGAATGCAGTCAGAACAGCAGGGCCATCTTCAAAGGACAGATAGAAAATGGTTAGAGACTAGAAATAAACTGGAAAGGGTAGCCTTTTTATTTAAAGGCGCATGAGACAGACGTTCATAAGTAGTGCAGCTCCACTTTGGCAAACTACTACATGGCGAGTAAAAGCACTATCAAAGTTAAAATGATCATCAAATACGCACTTTCATTTGCTGCAGAGCATGCTGTGTACTTCTGAGTGAGAATCAAGACAACAGATTTTCACTATGACTCAGGCAGGCTGTGTAGGTGCCTACTGCCTGCAAGATTATTTCACTCAGACCAACACGTTTTGCTTTTCTGGCTTTCAAGAGCTGTGTTTCTTTGCGCTCCAAGAACACAAGGTGTAACTAAATACAGCAACGGATTACGACAACATGAGACATTTCTCAAGTGGAGAAATGTCACATTTTGTGACTTCACTCTTTGCAAATGTCTTATTAATGCCAAATCGTCTAACAGGAGTATCAAGTGCATTAAATGAAATATTAATGAGCATATTATTTGGTTCAGCATATTTTAAGAACAAGGAGCAAAACAGATAAAAAATGATCTCAACTGATTGGTGCAAGTGCGGAGATCTCTGAACACTATCACAAATTAGAAAACCAAAATGACCACGAAGTCATAAGTATTTATATTCAAACAACAACGTTTATATATAAACACTTATGGCAAGCAGTAAGTCCTGATAGCGTAGGACACATGCAGTGCCCTGTGTCAAAGAGAAGCCACAACATCCTGAATCTAAACCCAGCCCTACGTCTTCTCTGACAAGACATCATCTCTATCTCACACCCCACATTTCCTGCTAAGCCTGCAGCTTGCAAAGTTATGAAGGAAAATTTGATAAACTGCTCATGCCAAGAAATAGCTTTTTTATAAATGACGCTCCGTGTTTTGAGGTTTGAAATGTGTTTTGAAATGGACCTTCACGTTGTAAATTCACATTTCCAGACAGTGAAATAGTAAACAAAACTGACTGTGATAATTAAGGCCAGATAAAACTTTGGTAAATTAGCAACAACAACAACAAAAAGGAAACAGTCTTATTGTTTGTGTTTTTCTGTTAGCCCACCTATAAATAGCAGCTTCCTCTCTTATCATCAGGATACTGTTGACCCAAAGAAAAAACATAACTTTCAGATTGTTTCTGAAGCATAGGAGGTCAAATTTGGGTAGGATTATATGTCACCTTCAAATATCGCAGTGTAACTTATATAAAACAAAATGCTATAACCACAACAAGAGTCAGGTAGGCTGGAAGACTCTGAAGAAAAAAAGATTATAATAAAAACGTGCTTTACAAAACCTGTGCTGTGACACAGAACGTTTAAATAACATGACTGAAATTAAAGGCAAGAAAACTAATAGCCTTTGTGTCTTTTAACCTGCAACTGAATCCTGAAACATTTCTAAAGAGCTACTATGCACCAAAAATGTGTTTGCTTTCTTTGCTTTCAAAGTAATTGATATCTAAATAACAATAATTATTTACTGGTCTTTTGTGATTGCTTTCATTCCTTTTCTGTGAAAATGAATTCAAAGTAAATACAAAAAGGTAGTAAAGGACATGTGCATAAACTCTGGTCTACAGTTGAACTAAGATAAATCTAGTCGGATCCTACAATTGCATCTAACTGAATCTGGATGTTATTGAAAGGTTAATTTATTCAGTGATTCAATTTAGAAAGGAAATCTCAGAAAATATCTCATATGTGATTTGAGTCACTGAGTGATTCACTATGCAAGATAAAATATTTCAGGTGGTGTTCATGCTAATCTAAAGTATTATAATTTATTGGTAAGAAAAACCCAAAATTTAGGTTCTTAGAAAATTATAACTAAAAACATACATCTTTTATCGCAAAGTACTGCGTTATGGTCATGCTGTGTCCTAAAAATATTATGTGGGGCTTTCCTTACCTGACACTTGAAAAGCAGACAGTCACTGCCATATTTTAGAAGAAACGTTAACCAACAAAAGGTAATTGATTTGTTCGCAGAGTATTTAAGCAAGTTCAGAGAAAGTTGAGTGGAAAAAAAAGTATCATAGACAAATGGACACAAATAATGTAAAGTCCATTCAAAGGTTTATGGAAGAGTCACAAAGTGTGGACTACTGTCCGAGGAACTAAATTTAGTAAACGTGCCTGGCGTAAAGCCCACGGAGAATCCAAGCAGTATTCTCAAAAGGAGAATGATACATCTGACTCTAAAACACAGAAGAGCAGATGACCTCTGCATGTCAGCAACTTATGCTTATACAAGTATTGAGTAACTATTCTTTACACAACATATAAATGCTTTTCATGCAGACAATATTTTATGTATTTAAAAAAAACTGGAAACATTTAATGCATGTTTGAATTAATGTATTTTTCTATTACTCAAGTCTGGAATCCAAGCCTTTCAGTTGTGATTGTCTTTTGTAGAAGGGAAATCATTTGCTGTCTCATCTCGTTTCGTGGATCTCTCTGACCAGATAACGCAATTACAAAGCCTGTTTCCATAGCAACTCCTTTTGCTCTGCTTCACCTCTGACAACAAGATGACTTCACTTTTTGTGTGATATACAGCAAAACAAGATCGCTACCAATGAATGCTTCTAAAAAGTAACAAATCATTATAATTACCAGAGCTACTTAATGTATTTTACTTCCTGGTTTCTGTAATAAAACTGACACTCTTTAGGTTTATTAAAAATGGAAATGTGGGCAACATCAAGTTAAAAAGTGTATTCACCTATTTAAGGTTTAGGAAAATAATGGCCATGTTAATTAAGTGCACACTAGTCAGCACAATATGATACAAGTATGTAGCAAAGGCTGTCTATGAATCACTGTTTGGACAGCTGTGAACAAGGTAGCACACCACAGACACCCAGTGAAGACAGAGGCTTTCCTCTGCTCTCTGTTCCCCCTTTGACATGTTCCTGATAAGAGCAGGAGCAAAGCTTCTGCAAACCAAGAATAGTTTATTAACACACAACTCACCCACGTACAGTTACAAGCCTGTCTCCACTAGCAATTACGCCAGTAGGTGGTTGAAAATTAAAATGCAAAATATTGGGTGTAGAGTTCATTATGCCTGCTGAACTCTGAGTGATTCAACAGGATCGAGTGTTTGTTTGTCCTTTTCCATGACGATCTTTCTTGCAGAGCTCATTTACGTAGATAATTACTGAAATTTTGAAGCAAATACAGGATGGCATTAACCTGATTATTTGGGATCTGTAATCATTGTCCTGGATGACAAGGAACCAAAGAAAGAAAGAAATTAGTGGACAATTTGTTTGGTTTTAATAGGAAATTTTATTTCCTGTTCATTAAGCTGTAATTTAATTTTCCATAAAATATATATTTTTTAAATATCTCAAAATAGTAAAAAAAATCCACAAAGGACCCAAGGGTTTGAATTGTTATTAATAAAAAAAAACAGTGTAGCTAAATGGTGGTAAAGATTACGCTTTGTTGAAGCTAGCTGTGAAGAACTCAATAAAATTACAGTTTGTGCAAAAATATTTACATTTTTAACATGAATATAATTCTGATCATAAATTTTACACATCCTGGTAAAACTTAGCGTCTGAGATAATAAATGAAAACATGGACTGTATGGATACGTCGCCAGAGAGAAGCCGTTAATATGCCAGCGGCATGAAAGCACCACTTGTTGCACCAGTCTGAGGAGCTCCAACTAAAACCTGCATTTTATGACATAATTCATATAACTTGAAACGAACTAAAGATTTTTTTTTTGCCTAGAAGAATGTGAAAGTTTATCCTCTACAAAAACTGTCACAACAACCAAAAATAGGCCAATTCACAATGGTAAAAACTAGGCTATGTAAACATTGGGGTTGTTTCTGTTGCCATTATTGTTTAGAAATAGAAAAGGAAAATAAAAGACAACTGTTTAATATTGAATTGTTTCACCCAGTCACTAAAACTGAGTGAACAAATTCTTATTATTCACAATATCTGGTAAATCAGAAATCAGAAATGTATACGCGATATGTAAAATTATGAGAACATACACATATGGTGCGTTATAATGGCTACAAATTAAAACTAATCTTTTAATCACATCAGAAATCTGAGTATTACTTTCAGCTAATATTATAAGTAGTATCCTTTCACATTGATGGAGTTTAATCAACCGGCATTAAGCTTAAGACTCGTTCATATGAAGACTTTAAGCTCACCTGGGACGAATGACACTCATGAGATGTTATAACATAAGATAAAAATCACCATTGGCATATTGAGTGTTTCAATTTTTGATGCTGTTTATCAATCTAATCCGCAATGCCAGAGATCTGTAGGTTTCACATTGTACAGAGTAGAAGGCCTTTGAGTGCAATTCTTTTTTTCTTCAATTACAGTTCTATTCACACTTTACTGCAGACGACTCACTGTTAACTATTTCAAAAGTAATGACTTCCCCATTGTTGATGACAAACAGAAATCAGTCACCTCATCTCTCTCTGACCAAAGACACAGATTATACATGTAATCAGTTTCTGCATAATCTCTGCATTTTACACTAGTGGTAACTTCTTTTTTGTTTGTTTATTTGTTGTTGTTTTGTTTAGTTCTTTTTTTAACTCTGAGAAGTACTCAGAAATCATGTAATTTAATTGCACAAAGATATGCAACCACTGTGACAAAGTGCTTTCTAATGAACCAGCTATGTAAAACCACAAACTATCAACTCAGAGTCAGTGAAGCCCAACTATCTCAGAGGAGGCAATTACACAGAACACAGATAAGAAGAAAACACATATTTGTCCACAGAGTTTTCTCATTTCTAATTCTATTGCCCTTTTCTGCATCTTAAGAAAAAAGTCCTGTGATCAAGCAGGTTCATTAGTGACTATTAATGTAATGTAAGGTAATGTAGTGACCAGCTTTTGCCAAACATCTTCAATACGCGGTAATAATGTAGTGCTCTGCTATTGTCCTCCATCCATCACTGACTAACTTATTTCCGACGCGTAAGCGAGTTGGCAACATGTAAAACACATGTTTTAACACAAGCACTGTGAAAATATCCGCTAAATGAAAATATACTCGCTGAACTGTGGTTGTATTTTGACCTGGATGCTGTATCCTCATGGGGATTCATTCACCATAGTTTCAGGAAGGGGTTACCAGCTCAGTGGGTTAAGGATTACTACTGCTGCAGCGTGCTGCTTCACCTCAAGAGGTGAACGCATGCCAGTCTCACTCACAAATATTCCCGTTCTCAGAAGAATGACAAGTCAAACTCAAAGATGTTGCTGATAACAATGTGCGCAATCACCTGTGTTCAGAGAATCCGAGGCGCTCTGCAGCTCGATCAAAGTTTCCTCCTTCGCCTTTCCCGTTAGTCGTCTCATAGCGGCTAACCGTGCGACTATAAAGGCTGCTTCACCTTTTCAGGAAAGTAGCAAAGGCAGCGAGGATGCCGCCGTCTCCCCTCGTGTCGATGGAGAAGCCACAGTGCAAGGACCAGGCATCGGTCAGACGCTGAAAGGGTCGAGTCTGATCGGATCGATGGGGGATCGGCGGATCATAATCGCGTAATGACCGTCTGTCAGTGAAACTGTACCCTGCTGGGCTCACATGCGCGGGCACAGACCAGGCGCGCATAAAGGGGAGTGGCGAGGCCTCTTTTCCCGTCGGCAAACATGGAAAAGTTATTATTATTATTGTTATGATTATTCCTATTTTAAACTGTTCATTTGTGTGTCAGAATGTACGCCAGTTGTTTTTTTTAAATATGTTTTAATTGCTTTAATATTGATTTGTTTTTCTGAATTTCTTGAGGCGCTTACCTGGACGCTTGAAATCGAAACAGGAGAAGACGGGCTTAGGATTTCATCACAATTCCGCCATCTAGGGGCAATTTCTGGGTAAATCAAGATGAGGTGTTTTCTTTAGAAACCCAATGTAAAAGGAAATCATAGGTAATTAATGTTTTCTTTAAATACAAAAAGGACACTTGACTCCTTGGGGCAGGGGGGAGGTGAGATAAGAAGATCCAACTCATCTGCAAAAATGCATAAAATCTAAGTTATTCCAAACAGTTATATTCACGTCTCTCTAATTCAGATACAAATCCAAGTTCAAGTAAACATTCTTTTTCAGTCACAGGGTTACAGTAACAGAACTGCACTGTAACAGAATTGTTACCGGTGCAGTAGGACAAGACAGAAATGTGGAAGAAGCACTATGCCAGGGGCATCCAAACCCTGTCCTTGAAAACATCTGCTCCAGAATCAGCTGGCTGAAGTCCCTCATCAGCAGTCAGCTCCACAGAGGCCTAATAACACTCAGTTCATCTGATTCAGGAGGGTCTAAGAAGGAATAAATCTAGAAGGATGGTAGCTCTCAATGTCTCGACTGAAAAAAACTGCATCTCATTATTATTTGACTAAAGTGTGTTGAAGCAGAGACACATGGAAAAACCTGCAGGACAACGACCCTCCAGGCTTGGATTTGAGGATTCCTGCTCCAGAAGAATGGCCAGGGTAGGTATCTAAACTGTAAAATTATGAAAAATAATTAGGTTTGTCATTCAATCTTTTAAGCTGTTGTCTCTGTTAATAATCATTCTTCCAGCAAAACAGACCATTTACATTCTCCGCACATTCAACATGTCAAATAGCATCACAAAAAGTTCAGAAGACCTTAGGGTTTACACGCTTAAAAACCACTGTGTTCATTTTGATCTGTGTTCATTTCTTAATGGACTTGGTCACCAGCTTAATAAACAAACACTATGATGTCCACCGTGTGTTAATATGCAAATCCAAGCTGCTGGTTATAGCTGATAAGAAAAAAAAAACACCTTAATGGAAGCCACAAATCCCTAACCTCAGGAATAATATGTTTGCATGTGACATCCTGCTGTTACTCTGTTTTACTACAATTAGTATAAGAACACAAGTAAAGAAGGCAAAAATAGAAATGAAAGGCACTTACAAGCAGTTTAAATTATTGATGAACATCACATGTAAATGACTCATTATGCATAAAAGACCCCTTGCAAAGTGAAACGGTAGATACCCTAAGGCATCACTGGTAAAACTAATTATCTGCGTGTAAGCAACACTGTCTTGTAATTGAGGTGGGTCCCTTCTTAATTATTTCACATAGGGCTAGATTGCTCATTCTGGAGGGGCTCCTCTGGTGGATCATCAAATAAATGTTTATAGTTCAATAAGGTGGAGAGAAAACATAGAAAATGTCACGTTTTATAGGTTAAGGTGACCTTGCCATTAAAGCAAAGACATAAAGACTGGCTAGGAAAATTTTCTTGGGTATACTTTTTATTCTTTCATCTACAGAACAGCTCATTCAGAGATCTACTGTAAACATCTCAAAAGTTTTTAATATAAGTTTAGAATTGAAAAAGCTTACCTCATAATAAAAAGGCATTCTCATCTTCACCCTGACAGACAACTTTATTTTAGCCTGGTTGGCATAGGTAAACCTTTGGAAAATGTCTGGATGAAATCACTCTTTCAATCTAATAAGAAAAAAATGTTGCAATAAAAGTAGGGTAGATATAGGAATTTTCTATCTAAATTATAAATTTTCCAGATTTGTTTTAGGAAAGTTAATCTACCCAAAAGAATTACTCAATGATGCAGCCATGAATAAAGCAACACATTCTCACTCCCAACTCGTGGTGTTGAATAAAGAGTATAGGATCAAAAATTTCTACACAAGCAGTCTAAGCACAATTTGCACATAATCTGTTTACTATAGGCGGGATACAACGCTTTAAGAAGTCAAAACCAAAAATAAAATGCCTTTGACATCATAACATTGAAATATTGGATAAGTGAAAACCCCTGACATAAGTTAGGATATCATTCAGTTAGGATATAATTCAAAAGTTGAACATATAGAAGTGATCTAAAGAACATAAAAAACAGCACAGTATTTTTTTTATTTTTTAGTTCTTTTTACTTGAATCAGATGCATTTTCTGAAAAAGTCTTTCAAACTAACGACACGTTTCAGTTGTGTTTCAGTAAATTGCGGAAATATCGATCTAACAACAAAACCATGTCATCACGTGAACCTTTGGTCGTGAAAACTGTTTACTCCTGCATGTCTAACTTTTAAATCTAACATCATTTTGACAAGTCAGATTTATGTGTAGTTTTCTTTTATTAGTTTTATTCTTACTGTTGTTTCTGCAGTCTGTCTAAAACATAGGACCACAGAAAGTTCTCCGTGCCACAGAAAACTTTAGCAAAGCAGCTGGGCGAGACATAGACGTAAATATATCAGATGTAAACCATGGCGATGGAAAAGATTAAATAGAGATGCCGCCATATACAGCAGACGGACGAGATGTGACTGCATGACGTGAACACTGTAGGCTACGTTAATGTGTTACATAACATGAAGCGCGTTGCCCTTTTCCAATTGAGACCTGAGATTCGTCGTCTCTCCAGCAGGTGGCAGTAAAGTGCAGCTGAACGACCTCTGCTTTGTTGCAGCGCAGCGCCAGAAGTCCAGGTCTGTTTATCATGTCAGGTTCACATGTGCTGAACCATCAGCTTTCAATACAATATGCAAGCGCCTGATACATCTCATTTTGTGTCTGCACACTTTAGGTCGAAGCGGAACACAGAGGTTACAAATATATGCTATTATTTATTTATTTATTTATTTATTTATTTATTTATTTATTTATTTATTTATTTATTTATTTATTTATTTATTAAATAAACTATCTGTTAGTCTGTTGGTTTATCTTTTGTGCTATCTGAAGCAAGGATGTGTATGTGGACGGTAATGTCTCTTTGATCAATTAAATTTTTTTTTAACATGCTCATCTTCATTATTTCCACCGTTTGCCTCTGTAAATACGACCCCGCAGCAGTAACACAGGGCCTTTATTCTCAGTGGGCTCTCTCCGAGATGAAAAAAAAAATCACGCTGTTTCTGCAGATTTCTCAAGCGTTGAGAGCGAAACATTCAGCAGTCGGCTCTTTTGTTCCGAGAGCAGATCCAGATTCAGTGTGTGTGTGTCAGAGAGAGAGAGGGAGAGAGAGATAGAAGAAGAGAGAGAGAGGGGCAAATAAAGAGAGAGGGAGAGCGACAGAGCAAGCAGAAAGAAAAACACACACACACACACACAGCCAGCACAGAGGCAGCGTGCAGGATACAGCGGAGTGTGTGAGGAGGAAACAGGCTGTGGGATGCTGACAGACTCTTCATAGATGCTTAAAATGGCGAGAGCGTCTTGGATCCCAGTGAGCGACTGAGCAGCAGATTGGTTGATTGGAATATGTCGTAGCTGAGGCTGGATGTTTGATTTGCATTTTAATTTTGTTTTTGTTTTTTTAAAACCCGCTGCTTCGCCACCATTCAACGCTGTTATATTTTCACGAGTGCCGGAGTATTTTCTGGGTTTAAATGGCATCCACACGGCGCCAATGTCTTGTTTCGTGCTCTTTGGGAATTCTTCTAAATGCTTTAATCGGTAAGCCACACACGCACACACACACACACACGCACGCACACACACACACCGCATTGGAACAGAGTGTTTTTGGTCGCATGTGATCACCTTTTGCTACCAGCGTAATCCACGCTAGAAACTGTAATAAGCGTGTTTTGCACGCAGCGCAACCCTGAACTTGACTGCTGTCCTGTTGTACACAATCTGCAAATTTCCGTGTAAAGCTCGGAGCTGAAGCCTGATTGGCGTTATTGTTTTGTTTTTTTGTTTTTGTTTTCTTGGGTGGCGGACGAATTTAGCTGATTTGTGAATTTTGCACAACTTCTTATGTGTAATTTATTTGAGCTAATTCTAATTGAGACTATTAATGCATTCAGCTCCTTGTTTTGGTGGAAAAACTGACCGATGCATGCTTGAGTTTCGAACATGTGCTTCTATGTTATGTTTATTTGTGCCTTAGCTGCCGCTTCTCCAAAATCAGTGCAACCAGAAATATCATTTATGGCACATTTGTCTCTCCTAAAACTTCAAAGTTACGATTTCTGAGTAGGGTTTTGTTTCATATCAGGGGACTTCAAAAGTAGATGGATTTATTGACCGGTCAGTCATTAGACCACACCACCCCGTGGCTGGGTGAAATGACAGTGGTTATTGCTCAGAGAATAGATTAAAAGACTGTGGTTATTGCCTGCTGGGGAGAATATTTGTACAGATTAAATGTCAAGGCTGTCTCTCTACTCCCTTTCAAATTTTCTCCTCCATCCCTTTGTTCGCTATGACAGTCACTTTCTCTCTCTATGTGGGGGCCCCTAATTCAAAAGGCTGGAGAGTGTATTGAGTATTTGCAAAGCATACCACACAGGGACCCACAAAGGGCCCCGCTGGAATCATAGAGGCTACCGGTTCATAACATGTTCGCTCGCTCGGAGGACTGGGAACAAAAACTGTCAGAAACACACACTCAGCTCTGTGATGGATGCAGCTCCAATCTGCTCGGCGTGTTGAAGAAATGAAGCTCTTTCAAGTGCTCGTCTGCCTCAGAGAGTAGATTAGGCTGAGATAAAGGGGGTTTTATGGCATTTTAAGCAGTGTTGATAAGGGAGAAAGAAGCATTATCATTTATATCTCCCTTCCATCTGCTAGAGATAAAAAGTCGGAACAAAAAGGCAGAAAATCACTAAAATGATCTCATGATGAGAAGTTTCAGTCAGTGACTGCTTACCTAAGGAAGTGTTTTAGAAATTGCTATTGTAATAATTTCTCATGAATCTCACCGAGCCTCATAATTGCTTCATCTTCCTTCCATCTTCCTAAAAGCACGTTAAATCCTGAAATTAAGGTTGGAGAATATTAGAAGATTTAACTGTGCTGATATTTTTTAGTTAAGAAAGTAATTATGATATTTACTCTTCACTCTTCATTATTTTCTGACATCCCAGTGTATCAATTACTCTCCATGCTAAAGGTGTTCCCATGTTTTCTAAGTCTAAGTCTCAAGTATTTATAATCTTTACTCCTGCAACTTTTAGTTGACTGTTGTTTAAGGGTTAGACTGACTCTGCTAAGGGAGTCCATGCAAATGTCCATGCTGTTATCCGCATGCAAGACTTGAATAACCTATATTAATAATATGTCCATCAATTCTGCCTGAGAGTAGTGTTTTGCACTTGTAATACTGCAAACATTGATAGTAGCTACGATGACTGGGATTCAATACATGGTGTAGGCCTAATCAGAGTCATATTTTAGGAATGTGCCATTAAATAATCCACTGACAACAGCATTGTTAATTAGCCAGAAAGCATTGCTTTTCTGTGAAACGATTCAATGAAACAGAATTGTATATATATAAAAAAGGAAAAGCAGAGAAACCATCATCTGGACTACAGCAGATCAAATCATCACTGTCATTGATATATCTGTGTGTGTGTCACATTGCTTGAAAGTGTTATTTGGTAGGACAATATACTATACTTCAAGTGCCATAAATGCAAATTTAGCATGCCGATATATAGGTGGGAAATAAGTGATTCTTTAGTTCTGAAGGACCTTTCATACAAACGCATGCAGCTTAAAGTACTGTGCAGAAAAAAAAACATATACATGAAAAGGTACATTAATTAGTCAACCACAATGCCACAAAAACACCACAATATATGTCAAATAGTTGTACAAACTTGTTGAAACCTTCAAAAGAAAAAGAAAACATATATACTATTGCAAAGAGTGAAAAAAAGGGAACACAGTTACAAACAGATTAAAATGATCTGTCTTCCTAGTTCAACTGTCTAGGATAACATTGACTAAGCTGAAACCTTAAAATAGATAATAAGAGCATTAAAATAATGTAGACAACTGGAGATGAAAGCAAGAATACATTTTTTTCTGTATTTGTTTGGAACCAAAATTATCTTTTTTTAAACATTTTAAAGTAATCTGAATCTAAAGTAACCTCAAGTGACCTTAACTGCTTGAAAATTAGAGTCATCTAAAAGCTGTGACTGGGGCACTCAGTTTAGTTCATAACTATTAGATTTCTTGCCGTTATATAACTGACTCTACAGAGCATAAATGGTTGGGAAGTAAACAGCGAAGCAGCTGGCCTACTTTATCTCCAGATCATTAACTTTATTCCTCCGCACCCCCACGTTGCGTTATGATATTAAATTATCTTTGGAACAATCATCTCCGAGTATCTACCAGAATAACAGAGCCATAGTGTGAACAATTTAAAGAGCATGTGTGGCTTAAGATGGGAAGAACACCAGAGCATTGATTAATTATTTATCAAGCGGGAGCCAATAGTGAGAATGTAGGTATCAATATAACATGTATAGCTCCCCTGCAGAAAAAGGATAAACACAGCCCTTTAGCCAGAAATGATTGACTTCGTATAAAAGAAATTGAGCTGTTATGTGGCTCGTTTTATTAGCTTCTTTAAACCTGAATGTTATTTGTGGTTTGATTCATGAACTTGAACCTAAAACAGAAGTCCTGCTGAACAAGATGAAAGAAATGTTGATTTAACACACATCACTCCAAAGATGTAGAGGTGACTTTTTTTTATCTTTAATAGCAATAGCAATAATTCTATCTCTTCTTTATTTCAGTTAAGAGCAATTCATAGATCAAAATTCACAAAGAAAAGAAACAAAATTAAATCCCTACAAAAAAACAACTACATTTTTGACAAAAAGCTGTAATCACTTTGTAGTATTTGTTCTCATATGGGTGAACCAATCAAAGACATAGAATGACAGAGTCTCAATGAGTATATTAATTAGAAAACTACACAAAACCTGAATTGTTTTGAACATACATTTCATACATTTCTAATTTTGTTGAACCCACTCCTCCAAACACCTAATCTCCAAAACCCAAATTATACAAGAGTATCCTGCCTAAACAGACGTAAAGAGCGAAAACAGATTTTTAACATCTTGATTGATTTAATTAATTCTAACCCCTTTCCATCCGCATTTAGTTCTAGTGTAATTTTACAAAAATGTTGCTGTTGCTGGACGTTTATTTTCCAAAGAGGTAAAGAAAAAACAAAGCAAGATATTCAAAGTTCAATCTCCAATCCATATGCTGCTTTCATTTTATATTTTGATAGATACATGGAAACTTTAAAGTTTTTATTTTTGGAAAACCCTCAAACTTTAAATGAGATTTCAACTTAAAGGAGGTTTGAGTGAACAAAATTCTATACGTCTTACCTCTAAATTCAAAACTTGGTATAAATATCTCAAAGCTTTATTGTTGCTTGCATCATCAGGTGGTAAGATATCGTCACACTGCAGCCTGTCAGAAACCTGTGGAGTATCTTGATCTCTCTGCTTGGCTCCCTGCCTGCTAACCTCACATGCTTGTAAATTCATACCATTTTTCCTCTGACAATAGCTTTAAATCTATATGTCAGATCTTAACACTTATTTCTCAGTAGTAGTTGGTAGGCTCCTCCCCGAGCCGTACTGAGTCAATCTTTCTCTCGTGTGTTTTTGTCTGGCAATCTCACATTCATGCATTTAATAATGTATATGTATTGATATATTTGTCTTTATGTACCAAGAATACCCACATTTGTACAGCTTCAAACTTCCATCTCTACAGCAGTACATCAAATCTCCCAGGATGCGCACAATGCACAGATGACCATAACCTTTCTTTTTTGTTTGTTTCCTTATCTCGTTGGATCTGGGTTATAATTAGCTGTTGTGCTCAGTAATATTTTCTCTGACATTTTCTCCCAGTGACCTTCAAGCCACCCTGAGCTCATATTTGCAATAGCTGGTCACTCGGGCAACATGCTTTATTCATCAGGAAAGACAGTGCAGTCACATTTTCCCCGTTAATGGAATATACTGTGAGTTGAGTTGAAAACAAAATCATTAAAAGCCTTTTAATGTGCTTCTAATGAGTGGCCTGCTTAAACAGCAACATTGTTTCTCCCTTTGCTGCAGTAACATCATCTGCTGTCGGTCTTTTAATTTATTGCTATCAAAGAAACACTAAGAATTACATTTTGCCTAGAAGTGTTCTGCATCGGTGACAGTCCTCGCTTGGATAAAACAATCAGCCACATGTGCAGCTTCTGTTTGTAATTGGCTGACAGCCTTCTTTGCTTTCTGGACCTCCGAGGCCAGAATCAGGCCATCCAAGGGTTAAATACCTCTCTAACAACACCCCCTTGTTGCTCACTGATGTCTCTGTAGTCTCATGGCCATTTTACTTACCGTGCTCTCTGAGTGGAAAAAAGAGGGAGGGAAGGGACCAAGTATAAAAAGGACACAGAGCAATCATGAGGGAAGTTTTTTCTTTTTTTTTTTTTTCTCTTAGCAATATTTCTTACATGTGCTCTTCACAGAGGGGCGTGTCAGTGAAAAGGTTGCCTGTTCCTGAGGGGAAGCACTTTTCTTATGGAATGTTAGTGGATCTGGCTGGAGGTTCTCTATTTTGACCCCGGTGCCTTGCCCCCCCCTCTCCTCTGCCCTCCTGTAGCCCGTCCCACCAGATTCCAGGGCCTGGGGCAGAGACTGATGGTGCTTAGTCCATCAGCGGCTGAAACATGATGCCAAGAGGGCTTACTGAGCTGCGTTTTTACAGAACTAAGGCATGCCATGCTGTTTGCATCCACGAATACACAAAATCAGGTCCCTCATATTATTATAGGCTTGGGAGTTGCAGTGAGAGTAGCACCTTGTGTTAGCAGTGAGCAGTCCTAATGTTTGTGCAGTTCAAAGTTAATGGGAGAGTTCAGGAACATGGCGCAGCGTGATAAAGATTAGATGCGGTCTATGTGTGCAAAAATAGCGTAAGGATTTTCAAAGAAAAATCACAATCAAGCTTTAAGCACAATTTATCTAGCAAATTCTAACTTTTAAAGGAAAAACATATAAGTGAACATTTAGAACAATAAACATCTCTCAATATATCTTACTATGATTTTGTCAACTTTTGTCAAACGCAATTAAAATGTATTGCATTTGTTGACAAACTTGAGACTTGAGGTGCAATTAATCTCAAACTGTTTTGACTCAGAAAAATGAATTTTCAAAGGTAAATGACAGCACTACTCAGGTTAAATGTCCTGTTGCTCAGTGGCAGCAACAAGTGGAGGCGACAGCCCCACCTCAGCCAGACAATATTTTATCCAGCCATTATATACACCTGCTTGTCTGTCACGGGGGGATAGTGCTCATCTCCAGAGGTCACTGGATAGAAGGCGGGGTAGACCATGGACAAGACATCAGTCCATCTCACCGACAGCCATGGACACACACTCTAATATAAGGGCAATTTAGAAAGAGCAATTAAGCTAACAGTCCCACACATGCACATTCAAACTCCATGTAGAAAGACATTATGGTAGTGGAAACCAGAAAAACAATGCAAGAAAAATATGAGTAAAACTGAAATTATGACACAAAAATATTAGTTATGTTATTGTTAGTTTTTCGCTATATTAAAAAAAAGTTTAATTATTACAGTTTCTTTGTGAATTTTTGTTTACATGTCTTAAAGTAAATTTATAACACTTGTTTTTGTGTGTCCATGTCTCTTCAGGTGTAGTTTTGGGAGCTGAACTCTCTTTCAAGCTAGAGCCCAGCGACATCATTGCTGTTCAGGAGCAGCCGCTGATGCTCCACTGCCAAGTGGACGGCATCCCACCCATCACCACGCAGTGGAGGCGCAACGGCCTGCTCCTGGCTCAGGACCGCCATCACACCACCTTCATCAACGGCTCACTTTTGATCGTCCACTTCCAAAAGACCAAGCCCGACGGCTCGTCTGATGAAGGCGACTATGAGTGCATGGCCCAGAACTCTTTTGGGCGAGTGGTGAGCCGTAAAGCCCGAATTCAGGCAGCCAGTAAGTAACTTTGACAATATCAGGGTGTGTTTGTGTGGGCTATTTTGTTCATTTGTGGAAACAAACTCGATGTCTGTTACCCTCTTAACCTAGTTGTGCCATTGCTACGCTTCCAAATATTGAATGAACTTTAACAGCAGCCTCGTTCGGACTGGAGGATGGTTGTTGTTTTTAGCGTAAGCAGTTTCCGGTTAGCTTCTTGGCTTTGAACTTTGCATTAGGCTACATGTCGCAGGCAAATGTTAGCAATCGGGTACAATTTAAAAACTCAACACAGTCCACGCCTCCAGAAAGCAGTCGTTTCTGAACATCCGGAAGTGCTAGGTTACGTTTAACAACTTTGCATTTACAATTTTGATCCAAATCCTTTCTTTAAATTTTAACATTTTCTGTATTCCTAGTAAAAAAGGTTTTGTGTAGACCATTATTGTTTTGTTTTTCTTATATATATATATATATATATATATATATATATATATATATCAAAGCTGATTTCTGTAAATTTGAAGATTGTCTCAAGTACTGCCACATTTTAGACCAGTCCCAGTTAACTTGAGTACTGCTGTGCATGTAAATGCTTTTAATATGTCTAGCTGTGTAATTGTTAATATAAATCATTGCGTTTAATGAACTTTCTGATGCTGGTGCTGCTTGGAAATTTAAGCCTCTGACTTAAGCATTAACAAGAACTCATGCTGAGGCTCTCCAGACTGCTTTGTAAGAGTGAAATAAGCTGTAGCAACTTAGCAACCCACTCACTGGTACAGGCATCAAGATGCATTTTCGCCAACCTAACAACCAAAGTCCTTATTAGAAAATATTCAATATCCTCATTAAGTTCAAAGATTTTGTTGCCATGGTTCGTCTTTACCTCATTTCTATTAGATCATTGCAAGACAATCTGACGCTCAGTCCTCCTGGTTTGTCTACCATATCGCAGTATGAAGTTCTCATCCCACTTGAAATCAAAGGCATCAGGGATGCACAATCCGCAGCAGCTTAAAGCGATAATGCAGTCTTCCATACTGTGCCAAGTTAAGGCTGTGTTCTCTGAGACAGAAATGGAGAAAAGCTCACAGAAGCCTGTTGATTCCTAGACCATGTGTAGACAGAATACTGCTGTGCCACTGTGGCCAATATAGCTTTTCAGCTCTGTGGGGTACAGAGGTTAGCATGGATGTCTCTAACAGAAAGGGAAAAGTCACTTTAGCACAATGGTTGGTTCCTGTCAAACGACGCGTAACCTTTAAAAAATACATTTTGAAGTCTTTAAAAAAACAAAAAAAGACATATAAAAAAATATATTAGGCAACATGAGTCAGATCAATTGGTTGTAGAAAACATGCAGTACGCTTTGTGCGTCAGCAAGTTACAGGCAATGATTATGCTTTTTTTAAGTAAAGTAAAATTAACCCCTGCTTCAGTTGTATAAAAAGAAAATCTCAAAACAAGTTAATCTTTCTTTGCAGCAGTAAATTCTTACATAACAAAGCAGAACAATGTTTGAGTTTATAAAGTCCCTTACAAAACCTGTAGGAACAAGAAGACACTAGCTTATTGGAAGGCTCAGGATTTTAGTGAGATTGTTCAAAGAGAATTTGCTCTAACCTAATTAAATGTTTTCGAAGACAACTGAGTAATCTGATACCCAAAAGGGGATTTACAAATTTGCAGCAATGTTATTAATCAAGAATAGTATGAGAAGTAATTTTTTTTATTACAATTTCATAATACTGATTAATTGTAGTCAAATTAACAGTTTAAACCTTTTCATTTGAATTTTTTGTGATAAAATATTAAGTTACTTGTCTTTTACGCATCCTTTACCACTGGTACCAAAATATGTTTCCCCGTGATAAAATTAGATTTTCCACCAATTTTGCTAGTAGTTGAAAAATTGACTAAAAAACAACATGATGATAAAGTAGAGATTCTCTGATGCAGTTATCCAGTGGGACATTAAAGTCCTCGACTGGTGATTGAGTTTATGTCAGTGGCTCTGAAAGGTGTGATAATTACACGATTTTATGGCGTTGTATTTTAACATGAAATTGCAGCAGATGTTTAATCTTTATCTTTAAAGGTAATATTAAAAGAAATTTTTTTATAATTAAATGGTTTGGAGATTAAGAGCTGGATACAGTAATAATCTCTCCCTAGGAAAAAAAAACAATTCAGCATCTCAGAATTCATGTCGATTTCTCCTTTTATAGTTAGCTTCTGTTTTTTTATTCTCATTTTGGTCTTTGACTTGTATTGTTTGGTGGAAGATTAGTGGAACTCACATTCTGACTATTCACCTCTGATATTTTGGAAAGTGATACCCTTTCTTTTGTCAAAGCGTAGAATGACTAAATCGTTCTGTAATAGTTTAACCAAGCACAAGCTAGAATTTTATATTCGTCTTCCAATAATTCACTATTTTGTCTCGAAGTTGTGATGCTTTAGAAGCCCCTTTTAATTCTTATAGCTGACTCTGGATGCCTTGTGGAGCATATTTATGAAGATCATCCATAATAAGTGGAGATAATTTTGCTGAAGAGTTGTCGCTCATTGTCTTTTTCCTTCGACTCTTTGCTTAAAAAAATTACAAATGTCCTCACCCCTCGGTGCTCACATGCTCCTCACTCTGTGTTTTATACTTGCACCTGTTCCGATTTTTATTTATGTAACCAAGTTGATTATGCTCAAATATAATAGATTGTAAAATTGCAGGTCCTCATTACAAAAAGTTGCATGAGCTTTGTGTCTTTTTTTCTTTCCTGATTTTAAAATAAAAAAAAGAAGTATGTTTGACAAGTGTTTCTTCTGAAAGACAGCCATGCTTTAATGTATTTGGTCTTGTCTTTTGGAGGGCTATTTACTGTGTTTAACTTTCTCCCAGAACAAAGCTCTGACTTGTATCACTGTGATGCAGTGTGTGGTGCAATTTACCAAAGGCCTCATTAAAGCACACCCAGTGAATAAAGCCTCCGTCGGACCCTTCACACCATCACCCTCTTTAAATTTCACTTTTCATTTGCTTGACAACCATTTGTGGAGGTTCGCTGTTGGTGGCTGGTGTTGGACAGACTCCCTGCTGCCCTTATAAATCAGTAGTCGGTCTGAGAAACTCTTTTTTTTCACATCCAAAGGTTATCTCTTTTATGGTGGGTTCCTCTTGCTGTGTGTCCCTCCTTGTCTTCCCCACTTCCTCTATTACTTCCTCCTTAGCTTGGGTTCAGGAAGCTGTTCATCATTCACATGAATGACAAGGCCTGTACAGTGGGCTCAGCCGCTGCCCTTCCCTCCCCCATAGCAAAAACTGCGTCACCAGGCAACGCACCATGACAGCTTGTCGTAGCAGTAGAAGAGCACCACTTAGCTAGACGTCTTATTTTCTCGTAGAGATCTTACAGAACATATAGTGTCAGCATTTTTTTAATTAGATAAATGGTATTGAAATAACAAAGGTGGTTTTATCAATGTGGCTTTTATGGAATAAATAAAGACCTTGCAAGCCATGGAGATTGAAATGAGTGACCAATAAGTATCATATATGAGTCGGTTAAATTCCCCGAAGGTGTACCTTTTAATATAGGGTGCTTCCAGGCCTGATAGCACTCAAAGATGTCACATCTGACATCTTAAAACTCTGTAGATGGTTTATCATCAGTAGATAGTGAAAGTGATTTGTGTGGCATTGATATCAGATTACGTGACAGGGCTTGTTTTGTGGTGAGCTCCATCCATCTCTCTCCGACCGCTTTCACAGCATCCTGCCTCAAAGATTACTGGAGCAACATCCCTGCCATCTCCTTTGATCTTTCTCTTTCTCTCAGCCTGTTGAAGTCCACCCTCAATCTAAAATCCCTCAACCCCTTGTATACCACCCCCTTTGCTCACAAAGGAGCAAATTGTCTCTCCTGTCATATTAATTAACCAAATGTAGTACTGATATTTGAAAATGGATGGATGTTTATTTGAATGTAATTTGTTTGTCTTCTTTATTCTCACATGGTTGGGTTATGCTCAGGCATGCATACCCACTATATTTTGTTTTTGTTGTGTTTTTTGAAGCAAAGGTTTTTCTATTTTTTCTACACGGTTAAAAATACCATCCTTGTTTCATTTGCCTTTCTCTCATCATTCCTCTCATTGGTATTCCTCTCCTGTAAGCATCACAGGATCTCAGTACATATGGACACGGTTTATGGCTGCCCTGTACCTCGCACGGGTCTGGTGGTATGCGAGCTGATTTTGACTCACAATGGTCCGCCATGATGAAATCAGTGCTTTGTCTATTTGTGACTCAGATGGATTCAAAAAGGGTTTTTCTTTAATGAATATTTTTTTGTTTTGTGACAAGGAGACGGAGCATGAAAGCTCTTCTGTAGAAGAAGTCCCAAAGATGCTGCCGCAGAATACACAAAGATGTTTTTATCGCTTTTTGTGAATTGCCACAATAGAAAACTGATAAATGAAGGTGCTGTCTACAGCATTCCATCCCAAACTAATGTATGGATGACTCATAATAATGGCACAGGATCTTGACCAACTCAATTGTTTTTTTTTGTTAATCATTGGTGTGTTGTAGAATAGATTACAGGAAAGCAAAGGCAGGAAAATTGAGAGGTATGACCTTGGGATGGTCATTTTTTTGCTTGTAGTAAGTTCTTTCTACATTTAATTTTAATCCTTGATATCCAGCATTAGGGCTGTAGTGATACAATAATCTCACGATACAATACAATACACAATATTCTGCTCACTCACAATACGATATATATTGTGATATTCAGCAAACTATACAATGCAATGCATTTTTGCGATTTTCTGAAAGAATTTAGAGGGACAGAGCAATTTTGGTGACATTTTGTGACTGTTATAGAGTTGGATTGAATTAATTTAAGTGAAAACTGATTAAAAGCACCAACTACACAATACCTGGCTCTGGTTGGACATGGACATAGACTTAAAGTTGACAGCTGGACAAAATGAATCACAGAAGTGGTGAGAAAACAGGTTTTTTTAATTGAAACAGTACAAACTGCAGCTTACATGCGTTTGTAAAATATATAAAGTGCACCACGTACCCTGCTCTGAATAGTTTGATACCTTTTCAGCCTTGACACTTAACATCTGAAGGAATCACTCTTAGTCACTCTTAGCCTGATGAGCTAATCACTCTCCCGGCGAAGCAAGCCATGAGTGAGCAGTTGGATGTTACGATACTTGCGGATGAATATCGATTTTCTTCTAGGCAAGAAAATATCGATATATATCACAAAATTGATATTATTACACAGCCCTATCCAGCATGGACTCTGCCTTCTTCAGCTCATTTAAATTGAATAATTTAAGTTTTTCACTATCCTTCCTGTTGTTTTTCAATATCTTGTTGTCTTGGTTAAGTGATAAGAGGATGGAGTGTGACAAGGATAGGACACATTAACACTTTGTCTGTAGTTACGTAGACACTGATCTGGTAAAGGAATTGCTAAGCTAAATGACAAAGCTCTCAATAAACCATTTTATGTATCCTCCAACCTTCACCTATGGCAATGAGATGGATTATGACTAAAAGAAAGCAGACCCAGATTGAAACTGTAGAAATTGACTCAGTCTTAAAGCTAAGTTAAGGAGTTTGATCCCCTTGGTGGAGCAAAGAGTAGAGCTTTGTCTTCTCCACATTGAAAGAAGTCGGCTAAAGTTACTGGAGCATATGATCACGGTAATGCCTGTGGATGCACCTCTAGAGATTTTTTTTAGTCATATCCACTTACAAAATAGGATACAAAAGCAGACTTGGACTCACTGAGTCGACTACACATCGCCACTTGTCTAAAAATGTGTTGGACTAGACCATAATAAACTTTACAGGGCTACCTTTACAGAGGGAAGTCTAGACTTGTGTCCTGGACTTGTTGCCTCACATTAAACAAAAGGCAATGGATGGGTTGATTGTCCATTGCTGCACTTAGCAATGTGCAGCAATGGACAATGCAGCATGTGGGTAGGGTTATGGTAAGATATGTTTTTGTGTCTCTATCATAGCAATACTGAGCCATGTTCCAGAAAATGAGGTATACCAAGCAGTTATTTCACTGGATCCTCAATAGCAGCTTATTTTCAGGCTAAACTTTCTGATTTAAACTGTACAGTTTTGAATGGTGTCAAGTTTAGAGCAATGAATATCCTATTTTCTGTAAGGATGCATTTTGTCCTGTGGGGGTTATTTCATTGTCAAGAAGCTGAGTAAACTGCTCCTCTGAACCCTTCATGACAGTTCTTGATATTTTCATTGACGAATGCTCAAAGTTGTCTAACTCTCCTGTGGGAAAGAAGCCCTGTGAATCTCAATTATTCTTGAGGATGACACATCATTGACCTTGGAGCTGTGGAAAATCACCAAGGGATCCCAGACTGCAGTCTTATTGTCTTAGACTGCCATATGTCTTCATGTGGCAGAGTAGAATAGGATGAAATTTAAAGCAGGGCTTCAGAGAGATTTTCTAAGCTAATTACAATTCCAGTCACTTTATGCAGTTAATTGCTAATCAAATATTAAAATTAAAAGCATTCATCACTAATGATGTTTTATTAGAAAAGTAATATTGCTGCATATTGGGTAACAAAATGGGATCTGTTCTGGCTTGAATTGATTTACATGAATTCCAGTCAACCTATTTCCTCAAAATCATCAGCATAATCAACAAAACAGCTACACATGGGTTGTTTATTTGTTGAAAGTGTGCCAACAAGACTTACCCTCTGCACAGAAGAAATATACTCCAGTATTCGGTTACCTCCTTCAAAGTGAGACAGTGGAGCTGCCGTGTGGAGCAGAATGGGTATTGTGCTCCACACAAGTGACTTTCTTGTTGGTGTCATAACATGCCCAAGTGGATTTATCTTGGGTATTTGCCTAAACACAGCTGTTCCTAGCACTTGTTTGTCCAAACCTGGACACTGATTTTGAATCTCGTCAATTTTTCTTCCCAGCTAAATAAAGTAAAAAAATCTACATAGTTTTAAAGTTTGGATCTTGTAAAAATGTATTGCATATACTTTTTGTGTCCTTGGAAGTTAAATAAGATTTAAAAAAAAATTATGTAAGCCAAATATTGAGTTGTATAAAAATCAAGATCTGTTAACTTGGCATACAGTTTTTTGCACTTTTCGGCTGGTTGTGTGGAATCTGTTGTGAAGGTCTCTGTTGATCTCCAGACCACCCCAGCAATCCTCAAACAAACAAATGAATAGGGGGCCAAAAATTCCTTCTGCCTCCTTTTAGGGCTCAAGGGAGGAATTCCAGAGTAATAGAGGTGAGAGGTGAAAGGAGACGGAGCAGAGTCCGGACCAAAGGTTAGCTGAGGCAGACTCGAGTCCAAATGAGTTTTTTTTTTTCTTTTCCCTTTGCCCTGTCCTCATTAAAACTACATCGTCAGATTTGAACCAACACACACTGTGCTAATGTGAAGTTTAGGTTCAAGTTAAACAAACCAACATGCTTTTCATTATTAGACCTTTCAGCTAACGAAACAAGCAATAGTTGTGGTCTTTTGTCCTCGGTGTGTATGTTGGTGTTCCAGTGACTGCAGGCTTGACTCGGCTGGCTCTTGCCTCTGCCCCGTCACCGCGCTTCACTACACTTAACAGAGGCTTTATGGCCAGACTGTGCAGTTAAAACGCTTCACAGGGTTTGCGGCGTCCACCAATAAAAGCCCAAAAACTCCCTCTTCCTGTCCGCTCGTTGGTGTAAATTTTGTTTTGTGTGTGTGAAAACGTGAAAAGGGGCAGAGAGGTGAAGCCTTCTAGGTGTTATTTCCAAGCACAGTCACATGCACAGATAAATGCATGCCACGGGGCCTCGGTGCAGTTCTCCACGATATTTAAACGGGGATCAAGAAATCTTTCTGCCAATAAGCAGAAGAGACTGAGACAAAAGGCTACGCAGTGATGGGCAGGCAGCAGCTTTGGGCCTCCGCCATCTCTTCCCCCACTCAGCTGCATGCGTGTTTGTGTGTTTTGAGGGTACCTCTCGCCTCAGCGCAGCTCTCATTGTGCAGCTTGGGCTGGTGAAGTGGCTGGGAACGGGCAGGGGCTGCGTGTTCAGCCTGTGGTGGTTCTGCTTTGTGCTGGTGGCCTCAGCATTTGTTGTCCTGGCTGACTCAGCTAGCAGCGGCTGAGGCCCCTTTTGTCACTGCTGACTCTGGGTGGGTGTGTCTCCCCTCGCACCCGGCTCTCACACAGACCCCCTCCTTTGTTTCACAGAGGTCAGAGGTCCGCCTGGGGGTTGGGTGGTTGGTGGTGGGGGCTGGGGGTTATCTGGGAAACTTTGACCTTTTTGTGTGCACTAGTGCAGAATAGCCCGCTTCTTTTGCATCTCCCAACATTATTCTTCCCCTCCTCCAAAGGTGCACCTCCTCCTCTATCCCCAGAGGACACCCTCCCAACCCCCCAGTGTGGTGGCCCCAGGGCAGTGGCAGTGACCTTGGGGCTTTGGCTGTGAAACAAAGTGGCCCAAACCTGCTGCTGCATCCCAGCTCCAGCCTCCATGTCTCCTAAACAAACAACACAGCAATCCACTGAAAGGGACAAGAGAAACAAAAGCACATTGTCCAAACTCTAAGAGTAATTTCAAAAGGTGCACACATTTGCTTCTGGTTTCATTGTTCTTCCACAATGCCAACATATTTTACCTCTCCAGTGAGTCTTTGCGAGTGGCAAAAATTCAAGGCTAAAAATCTTTTCGCTTCTCACAATTAGAGTGATTATGTTCTGCAGGAATGCAGTGATTTGATCCACAGTGACAGGAATTAGTGACTGCACACATCTTCCCTTTACTCCTGCTCTGACTGCAGACCTAAAAAGAATCACTTCTGCTCAAGCAGGAATACCTCAATTTCTACTGCTTTTTATAAGCAACGTAAGTATTTTTTTAAATCACTTTTGAATTTTATTGAAGTATGTGTAATTATAGTATGTGTGGGTTGTTAGCGACCTTATAGTCTGATGGCAAAATTGGAGATCTTGTCTTAAGAATAGGAACTCTGTGAAATCCAAAGTCTTTACTCTCCTTTATTTCCTCCATAGTTGTCACCAAAAGACTGAAGTGTTTAGGGTCAACAGCCTGCCAGGCTGCTGCATGTTTAGCGTCGGTAACATAAATTCCACAGGAGCCAATTAGAGGAGGTTACTGCTGCATGGCACAGGATGAAAGATATTGGGGATGGCCAGTTTCTCCCTGACAACCTGTATTCTGTCTGTAACTCTGCTGCTTCTAAGAGTCAGGGAGGCTGGAGAAATACAAGGCCCAGGAGGCCTGAATTTCAATCCACTTTGTTGTGTTTCTTGTTTTATAATTTATATGCTAGAGAAGAAGTGTGTTTTACCTCTTTGAAAAGCACACAGTGATCCACGGGGGAATGTTGTTTCGGCAAAACATGAACATAATGAGGACATAATGAAAATCTTTTCACTCTTACGTTGTGCAAATGCTAACAAGTGTAGAACAATGGCAAGAAAGGTGAAGGCGGACGTTTTTAAACAAATACTTTGAGTGCCTTACAAGACAATTCTACATCCCAATAATATGTTTGGCTTGATGGATGGGCCTTCACTGCCAATGATCAAGATAATTTTAGCAGCTGCGAGGCTACAGCTAATAAACAATGAGGGGGATTTTGTGAATCAGAAGTAAGAAAAGAGTCAGGAAAATATGATTACATCACAATATTCAGAAACGGTATTTCAACTAAATGTTTTCCTGATTGCATAATAAATACAGACCAATTTGAAAATGGCAAATAGAGCCATAAACCACATCAGCATTAATCTGGGATTAAAACTAACTGTTCAGAAGGATTGGGATGTTAAATATCAAGACAGAACATGTTGGCGTCTCGAGCGATCTCCAGGTCTCTCCGGCTCTGGAGCCTGGACCTTAAGCCATGGAGTTACATTCCATCTCCACGCTGCACCGTGACCTCTTCACCCCGACAGCTTTGCATTCAGGGCCGGCGTTTGACAAGAATAAGGATGCAAAGAGTGGATATGCCCTCTTAGCTCCACGAAGTCTGCCTCTGCCGTGAAAGAATGCTTCTTGCGCTCCAGACCCCCGACTTGTAATTCATCTCTTTGTGCATTATAAATACTTAAGATTGTATAAAAAACCTGGCAGGGACATGTGTTCAGTGGCTGTACGTACGCTGACCGACTGCTAGCAGCTTGTGCAAAAAGCAACTGTGCAGCGTGTGCTGAGTCTGCACATTGGATACATGGCGGAGGTCTTTATTTCTCTGTGAAATCCTAACTAAAAACATTTAATTTCATCCACAACTAGAGGAGCAATCTCAGGCTCCGTCTGCAGACATACTTCAAATCTTTCTCCTTTAGCGAGCATCAAAAGATGAGATGTTTATTTTTCCTTTGCAGGTCGGATATTTGTATCACCTTTTCAGCTGGTGCCTTTAATCATTTTTATGAATTTGTCTGAATTTTTTTTCTTTACAGAAGTAGTTTTATGTCATGCGTTAGTGAGTCGTCAGGTAGAGCGCTTCATTGTTGTGGCGTGAAAAGATGAAACATGATGCTTGTAGCATAATAGCCCTCTCCATTTTCCAGCGCGGGCATTATTTGTGAGTGAGAAGACAGCTTTAGAGGGTTTGCTGGTTGATGCTGGGCTGGACAAGCCAGTGATATGTGCTTATGTCTGACAGTTTATGGTAGCGCCCCTCCCATCCGCCATGAGAAAAGACCGAGCAGATAAACCCGAAGGCTGGAGAGTTGGAGCTACAGGTTGCCAATGCATTTTCACATCAGTGGGCATCACTTTGTATCCCATACATCCTTTTTGTATGGGTTACAAAGTAGGATATGAACATGTTTATATTTTTGGACAATCTTTGGACTGTTTATGTACAGGAAACTGTCATAAGGACCATTTATTTTAATGTTCTCATGCTCTAGGCCTGGATTTGTCACTACAAAAAGCAAGAATATCTGTTATTTGCAAATCCAGGGCTTTTCTTTGTTTACACATTTCCTGCAAAACGTGTTTCATTATCTAATGGAACGAATATGCTCATAAGCATATCTTGATTGTATAGTTGGCAGGAAAGACAAAGGGTCTATCATGTCTTATCCGAAGTCTGATAAAATTGAATGATAATGACCTGCTCCTGCCTCCCCTCTCTTTTTGGCTGCCTGAGTTAAGGTTTTTTTTTCTCCATGACTCGGGCGAGAGCGGTGGGAGTGGCTGGAGACCCATAAGTGTGTGTGGACAAAAGAAAACAGGGAGGTTACTGATTGGATATTACCATGAATTCAGCAGGATTAGCGGCTTTGGAGGCAAGCTGGGGGCTGGGTGATCCTCGAATACCACAGTCCGCTGACAATCTCAGTGGAGGCAAAAAGCGAAGCTAAAAATGTTAACAAAAATGTAAGGAATGGATTGGAAACTCCGAATTTCCAGCTGCTGCGATAAGAGGATGTGCTGGTGACAACATCCTCGTATCGCGAAATGAGCTGGTGGCAATTTGCTATACATTAAGGGCAGCTGTTCTCATGGTTATTATGTTAAACGTTACATGTCTTTGATGGGCTGAAGCCATTTGCAGTTTCCCAGAAATTATTTTGTGTATATTTTATTGCCTTCCCAGTATCTTCCATAACATTTTCTAATAAGTTTCCATCTTCTGCGCACATTTTTCTTGTTTTTGACGTCCCTAGTAATTTGTTTAACCTATTAATTATAAATGATTCTACAGAATATTATTTCCCAAAATAGTTGAGCTGATGTTCATTAATTTAAAGACAAACACTTCCCAACATAAAAATTTTAATATTTCCTCCTTCACCTTCATAATCAGTCATTCTCTGTGTCGTCAACACAATCGGCAGCTCCTCCTTTGACGCTTATACATTTGTGCCCCCCCATCAACCTTCGAACACATCTCTGTTTGCCACACACGTTATGGCACCGTGTTGGTCGAGATTGTGATTAATGGCCACAATTCAGCCTGAAAAATTCCCCTGAGTGGGTGCCAGTTGGCTTACACAGAGAAGAAACTCATTACTGCTGTCAGTTGGGATGATGGCACAGGGACGGCTGAGAGGGAGTCTCTGTGTGTGTGTGTGTGTAGGTGTGTGTGTGTGTGGGTGTGTAGGTGTGTGTGTGTGTGTGTGTGTGTGTGTGCGTGTAGTAGAAACACAGAGAGAGACTAATTTCTGTACATGTGACTAAGTGAAAGCATGCCCGTTCACCCTTTCTTTACATAAGCTATCATGAGTGAATAAGAGTTTCAGTAGAAGCGAGTGTGTGTCACAGGTCCCGTGTCCAAGTAACAAGGATAATTTCTCAGAAATGACTGAGCCTCTGCCTTTCAGTGGCTTGTGCACACAAACGTTCGACTTAGAGGTCTTTAATGGATAACCCCAGCACACTGTGTTGCTCCATCACCATTGTCATTCTCTGCCATATGGCGTTTGAAGCTTTGGACCACTTTAATTCTATTTCTGTGCATCGCCATCTTTCAAGTGGGGCTGGATCTGGTTTCTGATGCATGCTTGCGATATGGATTCTACATCTGTGCATGTTAAGCATTTCTTATTCAATTTTGTCATTTATAATCATGTTATTGAACTGATCAAAAGACAAACAGACAGTTTTGTGTCTCACAGAAAATGTGATCACAAGTCTCAACTCTCTGATTTGGACCAAACAACAAATCTGTCTAGAGATTGAAATGTGTAACATTTTGATCTACATGTTGAATGAAACTTTTTAAATGGAGTGGGACACATTTTTAATGTTTGGGAACTGGGGATAAACTGGATGAACTTCTGCTTCTAAATACATACATTGAAATGCATTTTTTGTTGTTTTCTTTTGCATTGGTGTCTCTTTTGCGAAACAAAATGTTTAGATGTAATAAAGTTTAAATAGTATAAACTTTCTAGTTCTCCCACTGCTAAAACACGTTAAAATTTAAAATGTTCAAAGCAAGGAGCTTCACGTGTTTATCAGGAGAAGATAAGTTTTGTTTGCATACAGTTGGAACTTCAAAGAAAAAGGTCATAAACTGAATTATCAACAAGTTATATCAGACCATGGAGAAGGGGATCTAACAGCAGCCTGCTCCATCCATCCATTTTCTTCCGCTTATCCGGAGTCGGGTCGCGGGGGCAGCAGCTTCAGAAGGGAGGCCCAGACCTCTCTCTCCCCAGCCAGCCACTTCTTCCAGCTCCTCCAGGAACCCCAAGGCGTTCCCAGGCCAGCCGAGAGACATAGTCCCTCCAGCGTG